>OX596075.1:6907051-7062104 GCA_951394005.1 Protophormia terraenovae
AAAAAATTATTAATTCTAAATAACAAATTAAAAAGATACGAAAATCCTTAAGTGCTTAAAAAAGAAAATATAAAAAAAGAACCTGTTGACATTTAAATAAACTTGAAATTAATTTGCCATATATTTTTTCCCCAAATATTTTCTTAATAAATATTTATTTAAAAGGTATTTAAAAAGAAAACATAATTCTTTAGTATCCATTTAAAAGTCAATAGATTCCTCTCAATTATTTTCATTTTAACTACATTTAACATACATTTACATTGGCCACATTACACAATCCTCATGATAAGACTTGGCTTTTTTAATGGCCTCTTACATTAAAAAATATAAAAATATTAAAAATGAAAGCTAAATAATGCTAAGAAGAGCAAAAGAAAATATTCGAATAAATATAAATTCTTTTAAAATAATTTTAAATGACCATTAAGATGAAATAAAGTTCAATGACAATAATTTACAAAGAGAACAAAAAAATAGTTGAAATAAAATTTATGACACACTTGCTTAACTACAAAAGACTAAAAATAAGAAGAAAGTCAATCCAAATAGAAGAACACGAAAATTTGCTTTAAAAATAAAATTGACTAAAATTTTCTATAAATAGCAAATTTCAGGAAAATTTTCTACCAATAGCATATCTATCAAACATTTCCTATAAATAGCAAATTTATTGAAAATATACTATAAATAGCAAATTTGCCGAAAATTTACTATAAACACTAAATTTATCGTAAATTTACAATAAATAACAAATTTAGCGAAAATTTACTATAAATTGCAAATTTATCGAAAATTTACTATAAATAGCAAATCTAGCGAAACTTTACAATAAATAGCAAATTTAACGAAAATTTACTATGAATAGCAAATTTATCGAAAATTTACTATGAATAGCAAATTTATCGAAAATTTGCTATGAATTCATAGCAAATTTATCGAAAATTTACTATGAATAGCAAATTTATCGAAAATTTACTATGAACAGCAAATTTACTATGAATAGCAAATTTATCGAAAATTTTCTACGAATAGCAAATTTACTATGAATAGCAAATTTATCGAAAATTTACTATAAATAGAAAATTTAGCGAATATTTACTACTGATAGCAAAAATATCGAAAATTTACTATAAATATTAAATTTAACGAAAATTTACTATAAGTAGTATGATTCAGGAAAATTTACTAAAAATAGCAAATTTCAGGAAAATTGCCTACCAATAGAATATTTATCGAAAATTTCCTTTAAATAGCAAATTTATCCAAAATTTACTATAAATAGCAATTTTATCGAAAATTTGCTATAAATAGCAAATTTTGCGAGAATTTACTGTAAATAGAAAATTTTGCTAAAATTTACTGTAAATAGCAAATATAACGAAAATTTACTAAAAATAGCAAATTTACCTAAAATTTAATAATATCAAATTTAACTAAAATTTACTAATAATATCAAATTTATCGGAAATTTTCTTGAATAGCAAATTTATCGAAAATTTCCTTAAATAGCAAATTTATCCAAAATTTCCTATAAATAGCAAATTTATCTAAAATTTCCTATAAATAGCAAATTTATCGAAAATTTTCCATAAAAAGTAAATTTATCGAAAATTTTTTATAAAAAGTATATTTATCGAAAATTTTCTATAAAGGTAAATTTATCGAAAATTTTCTATAAAAAGTAAATTTATCGAAAATTTTCTATAAAAAGTAAATTTATCGAAAATTATCTATAAAAAGTAAATTTATCGAAAATTTTCTATAAAAAGTAAATTTATCGAAAATTTTCTGTAAAAAGTAAATTTATCGAAAATTTTCTGTAAAAAGTAAATTTTTCGAAAATTTACTATAAAAAGTAAATTTATCGAAAATTTACTATAAAAAGTAAATTTATCGAAAATTTACTATAAAAAGTAAATTTATCGAAAATTTACTATAAAAAGTAAATTTATCGAAAATTTACTATAAAAAGTAAATTTATCGAAAATTTACTATAAAAAGTAAATTTATCGAAAATTTACTATAAAAAGTAAATTTATCGAAAATTTACTATAAAAAGTAAATTTATCGAAAATTTACTATAAAAAGTAAATTTATCGAAAATTTACTATAAAAAGTAAATTTATCGAAAATTTACTATAAAAAGTAAATTTATCGAAAATTTACTATAAAAAGTAAATTTATCGAAAATTTACTATAAAAAGTAAATTTATCGAAAATTTACTATAAAAAGTAAATTTATCGAAAATTTACTATAAAAAGTAAATTTATCGAATATTTGCTATAAAACGTAAATTTATCGAAAATTTGATATAAAAAGTAAATTTATCGAAAATTTGCTATAAAACGTAAATTTATCGAAAATTTGCTATAAAACGTAAATTTATCGAAAATTTACTATAAAACGTAAATTTATCGAAAATTTACTATAAAACGTAAATTTATCGAAAATTTACTATAAAAAGTAAATTTATCGAAAATTTACTATAAAAAGTAAATTTATCGAAAATTTACTATAAAAAGTAAATTTATCGAAAATTTACTATAAAAAGTAAATTTATTGAAAATTTACTATAAATAGCAAATTTATCAAAAAATTTATATAAATAGCAAATTTATCGAAAATTTACTATAAAAAGGAAATTTGTGGAAGATTTACTAAAAATATAGTAAATTTATCGAACATTTACTATAAACAGCACATTTATCGAAAATTACCTATAAAAGGAATTTAAGCAATCATTTCCTATAAATAGCAAATTTTAGCTAAAATTTACTATAAAATATCAAATCTATTAAAAAAGTAAACATTATCGAAAAGTATTTCATATTTCATAGTATCATATTGTAATTATCTCTTACCACATTTTGTCGTTTATAAACTTTTATACTTCTATTCTTTTAACTGATTTTCTTTATAAAATAAAAACTCATTTAAAACTAAGAAAAAAGCTCATAGTAACCCACCTGTATACTGATCCTCTTAATTGTTATTAAAGAAAATTAATACCAATAAAATTGATAGAACAATAACTATAGAAACTAAATAGGATTTTCAAGCTTATTGTAGAATATAATTTCTACCTCTAAAGACATTTAAGCATTTTCATTATATTATTTTCTCTTACACTTTTTACAATTAGTTTTAAAACAAGATGGTCAGTATGAATAAGTTACTTTATTTTCTTTCTCTTCCCTCCCTATCCAAAGCACTCCATTATCCATATATTTCTCCACAACCACTTAAAATATCCTTTCATTTAGTCCACTCACATTCATTATTGTTATAATATCCAGCTACTTTAACAGCTTGTTAAGAAATTACTTTACATAAGAAAATCTTGAGAAAACAAAAAAAGAAAAGCATCTAAACAAGAATAAATGTTATGGGGGATAGAAAAACAAAATCCTTAAGATTTCAAGTAGTTGGTAATTTTTATGTTATTTTGTTCTCTTGATTATATATAAAAAAAGTAATAAGAAGCTAAAAAACCATTGTTATAATATTGAGTAATCAGATGAACTATTTTTTTTAAAGAATGCTAAGGTAATGAAATAGCCTAAGCGAGAACAATAGCTTGTGGATTATTTTTTCTTTTTATATTGTTTGGCTCGACGTTGCAGTTTGGAGTGAGAACAAATAATTGAAACTTAATTACTTTCTTTTGATGGATATTTTTAATATGGAAAAAATATAAAAATGGAAATATAAATAAAGATTCTCTTTATGAAAAATAAATGTGGAAAATTATAAAGAAGCAGCCGGTAAAAAATAGTTAGGAAAAATATTGTTAAGAAATTTTATTAAATATTAAAAAATTCAATAATAATACTAATAAATAACCGCTAAAAAAAAAAAAAAAAAAAAAAAAAAAAAAACATTTAAAAAATAAATACACGAAAAATAAGAAAATACAAGAAATTTAGCCAAAACGAAACAAAAAACTATTAAAAAAAAAGAAATCGCTGAAATGGAAAAGTCGAAAATAGAAAATGAAAACTATTTTGTAAAAAACAAACTAAAAAAGTCGCTGAAAAGACAATATTTTCAAAACGTAAAACTTTCCAGATCAAAAATATAATAAAAAATAATGACAGTATTAACACTAAAATAAAATAATAAACAACGAGCTCACGACAACAATAAAAACACTACAATAAAAAAACGTCTAAATGAAAAAAAACGACATCCAAAAAAAATCATCTAAATAAAAAAATTGCTAAAATAAAAAGTCATTAAACGAAAAAAAAAAAAACTGAAATTAATAAAAACGCCAAAATAATAAATATCGCTAGAGAAACAATAAAAAAAAATATCAAAAAGAAAAAAACACTAGAATTATGAAAAAACATCAAAAACAAACAAAACTAAATAACAAAAGAAGCTATAACAAAAAAAAAAAAAAAAAAAAACGTGCAAATGGAAAAATAATCGTTAAATAGGTAAGAAGACAAATTTAGAAAAAAAAAATATTTGAACGAAAATATTACAAAATCGCTAAAAGGTTATGTAAATAAAAAAAATGCCAAATGAAAAAGTCACTAAGATACACCGAGATAAAAAATCGCTCTAAAGACAAAAGTTAAAAAATCGCTTAAATAAAAAAGCCGTAAACAGCAAAACTAAAAAAATAGATAGAATGAAAAAATCTCAAAAGAAGAAAAATCGCTTAAACGGAGAAGAATATTCATAACGAAAAAAAAAACAACTCCAAAGTGAAAAAATTGTTCAAAAGTGGTCTACAAAAATATTGCCAAATGAAAAAATCACCAAAATACAACAAGATATTTTGTTCGCTTAAATAAAAAAGCCGTAAACAGCAAAACTCAAAAAAATAGGTAGAATGAAAAAAACTTCAAACGAAGAAAAATCGCTAAAACGGAGAAGAATATTCATTACGAAAAAAAAAACGCCAAAGTGAAAAAATCGTTTAAATGAAAAAATTACAAAATAAGAAAATTTCTAAAAGACAATTAAAAAAATTACAACAATTAAATCGTCAAGTAAAACAAGTAAAAATAAAAAAATCGCCAGAATAAAAAAATAAAAAAAACGACACAATGAGAAAAAATCGCTAAAACGAAAAAAATTGTCGAAATAAAAAAAAATCACTAAAAAGACGGAAAAGAGTACTAAAATCGTAAAAGCAAGTAAAAATAAAAAAAAGATCGTCAGAATAAAAAACAAAAAGTGACACAATGAAAAAAAAACTCGGAAAAAAACGACACAATGAGAAAAAATCGCGAAAACGGGAAAAATTGTCGAAATAAAAAAAAATCACTAAAAAGACGGAAAAGAGCACTAAAAACGAAAAAATTTTAGTAAATGGAAAAAATCGTAAAATCAAGGAAAAATAAAAAAAATCGCCAGAATAAAAAAACAAAAAATCGCGAAAACGGGAAAATTTGTCGATATAAAAAAAAAAAATCTCTAAAGAAGACGAAAAGATTTTAAAAAAATCAAAAAAATCGTAAAAACAAGTAAAAATAAAAAAAAAAATCGCCAGAATAAAAAACAAAATGGACACACTGAAAAAAACACTCGGAAAGAAAACGACACAATGAGAAAAAATCGCGTAAACGGGAAAAATTTTCGAAATAAAAAAAATCACTAAAAAGACGGAAAAGAGTACTAAAAACGAAAAAATTTTAGTAAATGGGAAAAATCGTAAAAACAAGTAAAAATAAATAAAAAACAAAAAGTGACACAATGAAAAAAAAAAAAATCGGAAACGGGAGAAAATTGTCGGATAAAATAAATCATTTAAATTAGGGAAGTGTATACCAAAAATTAAAAAAAATTACTAAACGGAAAAAATCGTCAAAACAGAAAACAAAAAAATTCCAAAAAGAAAAAAATTCGCAAATTAAAAAAGAAATCGTCAAAATTTATATATAAAGCTAAAAAGGGTCTAATCGGAAAAAAATACAGAACAAGAAAAGAAAACAAGGTCGTCAAACAGAAATCAAATTAAAAAAATCCCTCAAAACAGAGACAAATTTTTACAGTTACTTAGAATTTAACTCGTCCTCTAATATTTAACGAATTTTAAGAAATTTTGTTCTTGTATAGAAACATTATATTGGTTATTTTACTTTTAACACATTTCTATCTATTCTAATCCTATTTCTTTTAATACAATAGGGGTAGCAAAGCAGATATAATCTATTCGATATTATTTTAAAAATATCCATCATACGCCTTAAGCTCTAAAAACTTTATAAAGGAAACAAGTAGTTTCAATAAATTTTACACAAACTTCTTTCAACAACCTTTAATTGACCTTTAGCTATAAACTCTCTACAAATAAGAAATCAACTTCTCTAACTAAATTACACATAAATAATGTGTTGATGTCATTACAATCAAATCAACTAGAGACACAAAAATTTTATTTAATTTTGCTCCCTGTTTTGCCTACTCGAGATTTTTATTTTCCCCTTAAGTATAGTAAAACTAACAACAAGATGCTTTAAATTAGATAAAAAGAAAATAAGAAAAAAAAAACTAGTAAAAACTACTTGAAAACCAATTTTAGTTGTTCACAAAACCCTGGTTCGTGTCCTCAACAACAAATGCCCTTAAACGTTTGTTAAGGAAAGGAAAAATAAAAAAAAAATATTAAACGGAAAAAACTGTAAGTAAAGGATAAATAAAGCAAACGATGATAGAAAAAAAGAAGCAAAAAGGAAAAAACCAACAACGTACCCTATGAAAATTAAAGTAATTTTAATGAAAGTGTTTTTCGATAAAAATCAAAGCATACAAAATAATAGAGGGCAAATCTAACAAGAAAGAAAAAATAACTGAGAAACGACATCATGAAATGCATATAAAATAGAAATAAAATCTATTTCTACTTTTATTTATTTTAATTTTTTAGCCACGAATAGTTGAGCAAAAAACCAACCTTCTAAACGTAGAGCTTGCAACCAAACCTAAATTAAATTCAAACAATTTTGTGGCAAAACATTAAATGGAAATGTAGAGCAATAGTAAAAGTTAACCAAAAAACTACAAAAAAAAAAAAAAATATTTTACAGCAGAAAAGTGGCTAAAAAAAAGCTACCATTACAAAATTGGTGGTAGAGAAGTCATTTAAAAAATGGAGCAAAAAATAATAAAAAATTAAAATAAACTTTAGGAAAAACTAAAAACTTGTTCTTCTTTGTAGCCTCATCACCAGCAACCAAAAACAAAAGCCTACCTCGAACTTTTTTTGGCAGCCATTTCTTTTTGCAAAGAACATTTCCTGTTAACATTTCACTAACTAAAACACACTCAGTCACACTCTCTCTCCCTCTCTTTTTTTGTCTTTTGGCTTTTACACACTTTTGCACACACAGAGAAAAATGAATTTAATTAATTAGTTAAGGAAATGTAATTTATAATAAGTACGATATACAAACATTTTGAAATTGTTGGGTAATTTTTTCTCTTGCCTTTTGAAGATGGCAAAAACTAATGAATATTTCATAAAGAAAATCAAAGAAAAGTTTATGATTTTTTTCGAGTTGGGTTTTTTTAGAAAAATTATTTCATTAGAAATAAAATGAAATTAATTAATTTAATAGAATTTTATATAAAGAATTTTAGAAATTAATGAAAACCTTTGCAATTATTTTTTAAGAATTAAATCTGAGAAATTGATTATAACTTTTAATTTGCAAAAATAATTATAATATGTTTCAAAAAATGTTCAACAGAATGTGAGCCAAAACTAATTAACTAATTAATATAACTTACATTTTAGGAGAACATTATTTTACAATCACAATGCTTGTAGCAAGTGATCTTCAAAATATTTACATTTTAACCTCTTCAAAAGTACAACTATATATATTGAAGTACTTATTAATAACTTCCAAAATAGTGAAAATAAATGTAGTTTTATTATGTAACGTGGAAATAGTACACTCAACATTACTATTTTCACGTACATATTTCTTAATTTCACTATATTATTAACAGTAGTATTTATATTCATTTATATACTAATATAGTGAATACCCTATAATAATTAGTGATAAGTAATTACATTGAACGCCCCTACTGTAAATACTACATACACACACACATATATAGTATAATTGCAATATAATTCTCATTCAGTTCATATATGAATAAGTATAAGTAAACAAAGTTTGGTTACAAGTTACAGACAAGAAAATGCCATACTAGTCTCTGAAATTATTATATATAATTGAAGAGCCGACTATGTATTTTTCGAAAGTGAAATAAAGTCGTTTTTTTTTCAGGACAATTGACCTCAGTTGGGTGTCAAATAAACTTCACAGTAAACTTCGGTTGGCTGTTCTCACGAGTGGCTTTGTGCTGCTCGTTCTCACGAGTGGCTTCGTGCTGCTGGTTCTCACAGTAAACTTCGGTTTGCTGTTCTCACGAGTGACTTCGGTTGATCGTTCTCACGAGTGACTTCGTGCTGCTCGTTCTCACAGTAAACTTCGGTTGGCTGTTCTCACGAGTGACTTCGGTTAGAATATTAACCTCTAGAAGTGCATGGTATCAGTAGTTTGAGAAGTAGCTAGACATTAGCTTTAAGAAACCATTATACGTGTTGTAGAAAAATATACGATCTTAGACCCCCGAAGCCGCCACCTGAACCAGAAGCCGATCCTGCCTAGAACTCGAACCAGTTTGACAGCCGAGTGTGTCGAAGCTCATAGCCGACTTTAATTCTACTACTGAACCGAACCGAGTCTGTCATACACCGAATAAACGATCGTTTCTGATATTATAAGCCGAAATCCGAACCGAGCCTGCTATACACCAACTAAACGATTGATCCTGATATAAACCGAACCGAGTCTAATATACACCGATCCTAATATAAATTGAGTCAAGCCTGTTATAAGCCGACTAACCGTCCGAACGTGATAAAAGCTAAAGGACCGTAACAAGCCCAGTTAAAGAAGAACGACGAATTGAAGCTATTCCAGATAAAGCCGATGCAATTCAACGTTATAGTAATTACTCTCTCGTATTGAATATTTTCTATTTAAAATTAAATAAATACTCAATAAAGATAATAATTATTTTAACCCCCAGAAAGGGTAAATCAAACGTTTTATTACTTAAGTTTTTTGGATCTGTAAGTAGACCCTGGAGGCGACTAAATTATCTCAGCCGACGACATAATCACGTTATAATTATGAGAAGAGATTAATAATTTATAAGACCTTAATGTTCATTGCTGTTAATATCTGCTAATTATATTCTTTATATTTCTCTCCCTAAACAATTTATATAAAATAAAAATAAAACAAAGCGGTAAAAGTCCAATATAAATAGTTTTTAAAAAGTTTTGAAATTGTATAGAGTTTTAATTTTATTTTTAATATTTTATTTACGAATATCTGCCAGGGGATAATGAAATGTTAACTCAGGAGGTGTAATGATGAGGCAAGCTTCTGATCGGTCCTACTTAGTGAATCCAGGGAGATCCTTATACATTGTGAGAGGCAATCGCTACATCTGTTCTCTAAGTAGGTGCGGCTGCGAGCGAATGTGTGTTCTTAAATTTAGCGGTTCGAATACAGCATGCTAATCATCTGCTTATCTGAAAACTTATGTTTAACGAAACAATTAATAATAGCAACCGAGGTGATTTAATGATCGTAATGGGGGATTTCAACGCTCAAATTGGCTCTGACAATACCAACCTAAAGTCAGTTATGGACACCCACGCACTAGTTCTGGACACGATCCTTGGGAGATCCTTCGATAATAGCAGGGGAATAGTGTGGGGATTGCAGGGTCACCTAAACGATCTTGATTATGCAGAAGATATTTGTCTATTGGCTCACAGCTAATTAGATCTCGCGGCGAACTTACGGAGCATAACGCTGGCAGTGGAATCAGCAGGTTTTAAAATAAATGTCATGAAGACAAAAACCCTACGTGTTAATGCAACCTAACGAGATTTATTTGCAATTGGTGCAAGCCAATTCTGCTATCTTGGGAGCAATATATCTATGTACGGATGAGAATTTATCAAAAATCGCTTGCAGAAAGCACCTAAAAAATTTGGCCGCCTAAAACTCATTTGGAAATCACCCTCTTCATCTCTGCGTACGAAAATTGCATTATTCAAAGCCAATGTAAAATCAACCCTTCTATACGGCTGCAAAACTTGGAATTCTGCTACTCGTAATTTAAATAAAATGCAAGTATTCGAGGCCGAGAACTATAGGTAATCATACGCTGTGAGAAAGGACAAACCAACAAATCCTATCGATTGAAATAAGGAGACGAAAATGGGATTGGATTGGCCACACCCTTATAAGGCAGACTAACGACATCACTAGAATTGACATAGACTAGAACCCACAAGGGAACAAAAGAAGGGGACGCCCAGCTCATACATGGAGAAGACAGATTGAGTCCGAAGTTAATATCAGTGACAAGAGTTGGGAACAAGTGAAGGCGTTAGTTCTAAATAGTGAGATGTTGAAACATTTTATTGTGGCCCTATGCTCCTTGTAGGAACGACGCACAGTGGTCCCAAATCAATTTTTTTTTTTTTTTTAAATAATTCTGTAACTTGTGAACCGTTGAAGGTATCTAAATAAAATTTCGTGTGGTCAGAGCTGAGGTGTTTTCGAGTTTTATCACACATATTATAGAAAAACATATCAGATTCAATTGAAAATCAAGAAAGATATGACATCGGTTTGTGTTTGATCTGGAAATTTTATAGAAAATTACTAAACCTTGAGATTTATTTTCTGCAATACAAACCAATCATATATTTCTTAGCTGGTTAATTATTAGTCTCATTGCATATTTTTGTTTTACTTCTCTACAGAGAAAATAAATGAACTGATAAACATGACGCTATATTAACACCAGTTAATACCCCATTCATTGTTCCATGTTAGTAATTTTCCACAATTTTTTTTTTTTATAAATAATTTATTAAATATATTTCAAGACAAGTTTACTAAATATTCGATTGTAACCCTCAAATTTGTATAACTAAATCGAATTTTTTGTTGCTTTTATAAAAGAAATAATAACAACTATCAATATTAGTACTAAAATTTGGTTGTGTTTTTCAAATCATTCAATTCATTTTTTTACAGACACATATTGATTCACCTAACCAAATTTCCTTTGTATCATTCAAATATAATTATGCTTTTAATATTAAAAGTATAAGAAATTTATTATATTAATTAATATTTATAATAAAATATTAGTTATTATGCCCACCATCAAAAAGATGAGGAGAATATTGATTTTGTCATTCCGTATGTATCATGTCGAATAAATCATTTGAGACCCAACAAAGTATATATTTGAGTCCTGCTTCGATTCTGAGTCGATCTAGCTATGTCCGTCCATCTGTCTGTTGAAAGCAGGATAGGGCTCGAACGGGTCAACGTAGAGAGACGAAATTTAGCTCAAATATTTGTCTTATATAAGGTTTTTTTAGTATTGAAAATGTGCAAAATCTGTTAATAAGCCAAAAAGTTATGGGCATAGGGAAACACAGGGTGTCCGTTGTAGCTTCATTTCATACTTTCCTGCTTATATCTCTTAAACAAAAGCATGTACGACAACGAAATTTTGCACGGATAGTTCGAGGGTCGATATAAACCCGAAAACCAAAAATGGGCGTGGTCCGCTCACTTTACCGCCCACCTCCCATATAAGGTGAAAATCAACGAAATTTTGTACAAATAGTTTAAGGACCAATGTAAACTCGAAAACAAAAAATGGGCGTGTCCCGCCCACTTTACCGCCCATCTCTCATGTAACAAAACAATTACGTGACCAAGGAAAAACACTTGATTTTATTGCGGAATTGTTTGGAAGGTCTCATCATTTCGTAAGAAACGCGATCAAGTGGAAGCCATCAAAAGAAACTCGTGGTAGACCTTGCAAAATAACCGCTACCACGGATTCACAGATAGCTCTTCTAGTGAAGAAGCAGCCATTTCTATCTTCAAAAGCCGTTTCTGAAGAAATAGGTAACATAATTAGTGCTTCAACAGTCCGACGAAAACTTTTAGAGAAAGGTTTGGCAAGTAGAATCGCCAGGAAGTTACCATTTTTAAGCTCAAAAAACTAAGCAGCTCGAAAAAAATTTGTTACAAAAATTAAAAATAGTGAAGTTGATCATTTTAAGAACATTTTATGGAACGACGAGACAAAAATTAACTTGTTCGGGTCAGATAGTCGCAGAAATGTTAGATGACCAAATGGAAAGGAACACGGTGGAGGAAGTGTAATGGTGTGGGGTGAATTTTGTTGGCATGGTGTTGGCCCTCTTTATTAGATCACAAAAATAATGAACCAAGAAATGTACCGTGATATTTCAAAGGATATTATGCTACCCTATGTGGAGAACAATATGCCACCAGAATAGATTTTACAACAGGACAATGATCATAAGCACTGCTCAAAATTTGTTAAATCTTGGCTGAGTAATAACAATGTATCTGTTTTAGAATGGCCTTCACAGTCACCGGATCTAAATCCTATTGAGAACCTTTGGGTTGAACTGAAGAGAGGTCTAGATGGGAAGACATTTCGGAATAAAAATCAACTTTGGAAAGATGTTAAAAAGAAATGGGAGGCAATTTCTATAGTAAAATGCCAAAAATTTATAGAATCAATGCCCAGAAGAGTTCAGTGCATTTTAAACAATAATGGCGGTCATTCAGGTTATTGAATTAACTTGGCATATTATTATAATATTCAATATTAGTAGAAAATTTAATTTGCTTTAGTCTTTAATGAAAAAAATATATATTTGTTTAAGAAATATTGAATAAGTCTATTATTTTGAATCATAAGAAAATGATTTTTTTTTATTTTTTATTTTTTATTTAAATAAAGTCATAAAAAAAACAAAAACATTTGTGGATGGTGTATCTTTTAGTACAGTTATTAAATAAATAAAAAATAAATTTAAATATCATTCATAATGTAAAATATTTACCAAATAAAAATAAGTCTATTATTTTGCACAGCACTGTAGATTCGGCCGAGCCGAATATAACGTTCACGCTTGTTTTTATCATTATTTTATTATTGCAACAGCTTTTCAACCAATTATTTTTCTGTGTGCACATTTTGAATAATTTTTTTTAAGATTTCATTATTTATTGATATTTTTTGGAGACTCTTTTGCATTTTTCAATATTTCGAGTGATTCTTACTTACGATTTTTCACAATTTTGAAAATTGTTTAACATTTCAGTTATTTTTTCACGTTTTAAAGATTTTTTTTATTATTTCACGGTACTTATTAAAAAAATGTTTGTGATAAGGTAAACTATTAATTTTACATCAACAATAATTAAAATTTATTTAATTTTTTTACATTAAAATTGAAAAATTCGTAAGCAAATATTTTCTATTTCTTTTCTTTAATTTTTACTTTCAATATTTTTTTTTTAATCACCCAAAATTGTACATTTATGTACTTATAAAGAAAAGTAATTTAGTTTAATATTATTATTATTTTTTTTTTCCTTATAAAATTACAAGAAAGACCACTAGATATATTAAATGAAAAATAACAAGCAATAACAACAACATTTTGCTTTTATGTTTAGAAAAAAAACAACAACAAAACCAACAAGAACATGAGTAGTACTTAAGTATAAAGTAAACTACACAGCCATTTACTTAACATTTACCACAAAAAAACAACAACAAAAATAAATGTTAAATGAAAAAAAAAAAAATTAATATGAAAGAATATTAACAACAACATCATACAACATATTATAGTATTTTAGTAAATGTTAGAATAAAAAAAATGAACAAGAAAAAACCACAAAGTAAACGAAAATAGCATTTAATTTAACCAATATCCGGTAACCACACATACTCATATACAAAAACATACATAAAATTACAAATACAACCACCCACATACACACATAAAAACAAATTTAAATATCTGTTAAACTTATACATTTACACAAAGAAGAAGAAGAAGAAATCCTTATATTTTAGCTAAAAAAAAAAAAAAAAAAAAAAAACACATAAACAATACAATACAATTTACTCTCTTTTGCTTAACAAGAACAATTCTTTAGTTTATTTATATTTGTATGTATTTGTAGTTATAAGTATGTGTAGGTAGTTGTTTTCCTTATAAAACCTTGGTCAATAATGAATGAATAAATAAATAATCTAGTAAATACATGTTTTTTGTCTGTTATTAACTCTCTAGTATAGATAGATAGTATTTTGTATTAAAATAGTCTTAACAAAATGTTGCCATAAGAGAATAATACTCGTATAGTTGAGTAAAAGAGTTTGTAAGGGGATCAAAAAGAGTAGGAGGGAGGGGTAGTATGAGGTTTTTGGGGTTTATTGGTTTAGGTGTAAGAAAATGTAATCATGTAACAACAATGTTTAATATCCTGTTGATAAAATATCTTTATTACAATATATGAAATAAATAGTTTAATATAAACAATATTAGTTATAAAATGCTGGTTGAAACAAATATCAATTGTTATATTTAGTAAATAAAGCTATTATTATGAATTTGTCTATTATTATGGAAACATTTCCAACACATTTGGTTTTGTTAAAAACTTGATCATGATTTGGTAAGATATTTTATAGTTTAAAACAGGGACCGTAAATGATGTGCCTTTTATTATAAAAGTCAGAGGATAACAGTTATTTTCTATATAACTTAAAAAAATAGTGCAGCAGAAGTAGCCAAAGCCTAAAAAAATCGTCAAAATTAAAACAAAACAAATCGTCAAAACGCAAAAAAAAAAAAAAAAAAAAAAATAAAACTTCAAATGGCAAAACCAATAAAAAAATACGAAACACAACGATTAAAAAATCGCTAAAATTAAAGTTATTTCTATGTTTTTGTAGTAAATAAAAAAAACGGCAAATCAAAAAAAAAAAAAAAAAATGCGAAATAATAGAAAAAATATCCAAAACAAAAAAAAAAAAAAAAAAACAAGCGCGAATATATTCGGCCCGGCCGAATCTATATACCCACCATCAAAGTAGGCAGTAAAGAAGGAGGACCACGCCCATTTTTGTTTTCCGAGTTTATGTCGATCCACCAAGTATACGTACAAAATTTCGCTGTCGTACATGATTTTGTTGCAGAAATATCGACAGAAAAGTATAAAACGGACACCCTGTGTTTCTTTTTAGCCCATAACTTTTTTGTTTATTAACCGATTTTGCCCATTTTCAATACCAAACAAACCTTATATAAGATAAATATTTGTACCAAATTTCGTCTCCCTACGTTGCCCCGTTCGAGCTCTATCCTGCTTTCAACAGATGGACAGACAGACAGACAGACGGACAGATTGACGGACATAGCTAGATCGACTCAGAATTCAAGCAGGACCCAGAAAATATATGCTTTGTGGGGTCTTAAATGATTCCTTCGACATGTTACACACGGAATGATAAAATCAATATACCCCCCATCTTTTTGATGGTGGGTATAAAAAACGCCAAATAATAGAAAAAATCTCCAAAACAAAAAAACGTTTAAATGAAAAAAAAAGCGTGAACGAAAAAACCATACAATCGGAAAAAAATTAACAATATGGCAACAAATTGACAACACCAAAAGAAAACACTAAACAGAAATAAAAAAAAAAAATATCGCCAAAATTAAAAAGTTGATTGATAAAATTTATTTTCTGATTTTTCTTAAACTGAAAAATATTTAAAAATCGCCAAAATCGAAAAAGGGAAAAAATATAAAAATAAGTATCGCCGTATAAAAAGATTCCAAAACCGAAAAAAATCCCTAAAGAATCACCAAAAGTGGATAAACTGGCAAATTGATATAAATTTGCCAAAATGGGAAAACACTAAAAAAACGCCAAAACCGTAAAGAAAGAAAAAATAGCATCACGAAGAAATATCGCAAAAATGGGGAAAAAATTCATAAAACGGAGAAATATATAAAACCGCTAAACTGGGAAAATCAGCAAAAATCATCGAAACCTTAAAGAAAGAAAAAGACTGTAAAACCAGAAAAAAACTTGACAAAAATTAAAAAAAAAAAAACGCTAAAATAGAAAAAAAAAATTCCCAATCAAAAAACGATAGGAATCTGCAAAAGTAAAAAAGAAATCAAAATGGCATAAAATCGCCAAAATGGGAAAACCACCAAAAATCTCTATATCCTTATAGAAAGAAAAAACGAAATGAAAAAATCGCTAAAATATGAAAAAATTGGTCAAATTAAAAAATTGCTAGGACAAAAGAAGCCTTCAAATCTGAAAAAAAGATATCAGAATGGAGAAAAGGCAAAAATTGTGTAAAATCGCTAGAATGGGGAAAACGCCAAAAATCTTCAAAATCTTCAAAATCTTATGGAAAGAAAACAATTGGCATGGGAACAAATCACCAAAAAGGAAAAAAAAACTGTAAATAAAGGAAAGAACTGCAAAACCGGAAACAATTGGCAAAATGAAAATAATGTTAGGAAAAAAAAAAGCCACCAAAACCAAAAAAAAAAACAAGCGCGAATTATATTCGGCTCGGCCGAATCTATATACCCAAATTTTACGTTATATTGGAGGGGGCGGTAAAGTGGGTGGACCACGCCCATTTTTTGTTTCCGAGTTTACATTATTCCTTGAACTATTTGAACACAATTTCCTTGATTTTCACCTTATATGGGTGGTGGGCGGTAAAGTGGGAGGACCAAGCCCATTTTTGGTTTCCGAGTTTATATCGAATCCCGAACTATACGTACAAAATTTAGTTGTCGTACATGCTTTTATTGAAAAAATATCAGCAGAAAAGTATAAAACGGACACTCTGTGCTTCTAGTTTTTAGCTCATAACTTTTTTGTTTATTAACCGATTTTGCCCATTTTCAATACCAAACAAACCTTATATAAGACAAATATTTTTGCCAAATTCGTCTCCCTACGTAGCTCCGTTCGAGCCCTATCCTGCTTTCAACAGACGGACAGACGGACGGACATAGCTAGATCGACACAGAATCTAATCTGGACCCAGGAAATATATACTTTGTGGGGTCTTAGATGATTCCTTCGACATGTTACACACGGAATGACAAAATCAATATACCCCCCATGTTTTTGATGGAGGGTATAATAAATAAAAACGCAAAACTCTTATAAAATCGTAAAAAGGGGAAAATACAAAAATCGAAAAAACAAAATTAAAAATTGCCCACATCAAAAACCAGCAGAAACCAGCAAAAACAAAAAATACAAATTAATACCATAAATTGTAAAAAATCTTCAAAATAGGAAAAAACTTCAAAAATCGTTAAAATTAAAAAAAGAAATACAAAATCGGGAGAAAAAAATCACCAAAATAGTGAAAAACGGTAAAATGAAAAAAAAAAACGAAAAAATAAACCGCCAATTTTGAAAAAAAAAATATCAAATTGGAAAAAAAATTTGTAAATTCGCTGAAATGGAGAAAATAACTAAAACCGAAATGAATCGCAAACATAAAAAATATTTTCAAAAACTGAAAAACGACAAAATGGAAAAAATAATCTAAACGATTAATATCTCCAGGACAAAATAAAAAAAAAAAAACGGAAAAAAGGAAAAATTCTAAAATGGAATAAAATCGTTAATAAAATATTGAACATGAAATAATATTGCTTAAGAGAAAAGAATCCTAAGAATCCTTTTTTTAATATTCAAAAATAATTATAATTTTCAGTCCCTGGTTTAAATAGAAAAGGGAAGAATCCCTTTTTAATTAGAACCACATAATATGAATATATTTTCATTTCCTTCTTCTAAAACCTCTTCTAAATATATAAAACAAAAACAAATTGAAATTATTATTGCAAAATTTGACATTTTTTCCTTTTCTTAAATATTTGCTCCATTTATATCATTTAGCTTACCTTCCCTTTTCTCACATAAAATTGGCTAACAAAAGTATTTATAACTATTATTTATTTTATTTAGTTTTTACTTTTAAAAGATAAGCTTTTATTGTTAGTTTTATAATACCTTAAAAAAAGCTTATTGTTCTTATATACAATCATACTTACAATAAGTAAATATATTCTACAATATGTGTTTATTTATTTACCATTTATTACAGGGTTATAAATTCTAAAGAAAAATAAAATTAAAAAGTTTATTTACAATACAAGACAATACGAGTAACAACAACTTCAATGTTGTAAAAATAAAAATGAAGAAATAAACACAGAGATAATCATTAATTAAAAAAAAAAAGAAATGGTATTGTTTAGAGAAATATATATAGACAAATAACTTACATATGTATGTGTGTTATACATATGATAATAAACACATTGTTTAATAAATAAACATAATCCTTAAAATGACTACTTTGTCAGAGAAGAAAAATTAATACCTACATATATTCTTATCATACATTTACAAACATATTTCCTTAAAAAAAAAAAAAATATTTCACATATTCACTTAAAATCTTGTAATTTTTTTAAAAAGCTTTACACTTATTGGTCCTACCAGTCTGTAGAGCAGTCTTAAGTTTATTCTATAGTCTAGTATAATGTATATAGTGATTAGTAAATATTCCAGTCGTGATATAGTATCTGATATTAAGTAAGATGGCTTTATATTCAGCGTCTAATTCCCATGCTGAGGAGCAGCTGTTCTACAATTAACAGGCTGTTAGACAAAAAAAGTCTACAGTCATGATCCTGTAAAATGAAGTAAATATAAAACTCAAATAAGGAAAATTTTTCGTTGAAATCAATGCATAAATTTTGATTTTATTTAAAAAATAAAGGTTCAAAAGTTAAGTTTCAAAATGTATACCATACAAATAACAATAGTAAAAATACTAAACTGTCAACATGTAGTCTATGGAAGGTTGATTGTGTTATGGAATAGTTTTATAACTCCCGCTTTGTAGGCTATTTTTTTTATAAATAATTTTACCTTAATTAAACAAAATATTTTTGATTTTCTTAAATAATTATAAAACCATTAAATCTGCTTTTTCTTTTTGCGTTTGTTGCAATTTAATTCCTTTTTTCATTCAAAAGTTATGATGAATTAAATCTTAATATCCATTAATTAATATTAATCATACGCTTCGTGGTACAAATTTTTAAAATGTTGATAACATCTTAGCAATTAGACTGATTGATAAGAATTTTGTGCAACTATTATATGACTATATAAGCTAATTAAAAAAAGTTTATTTGAGATTTTGTTTGTTAAACTAAACGCGACCTAGTACTTTAAAATTAATTATCGTAAAAATTATAAAATAAAGTCAATTCGTTTAATTCAGAGTCTCTATTCCAAAGATTTTGATACATGTTTTTATTGTAACAGAATCCACAAATTTCTAGTATATTATTATAAGTATATAGGAGTTTAAAAGTATAATATTTAATAGTTTCAAAGTGTATGTTTAATATTTGATAGCAATTGTTGCCTCAGATGAGTTTTTCGTCTCTGATAATTTCATTATATTTTTATTATTATTATTATTTTTTTTTTTACTATTAATATTTTGCTTTTTGTGGGCTTAAAAATAAGGCCTTCATTATATTATAACTTTAATTAAAATATAATATTAATAAATTTTCATTTTGCTTTTTGTGAGCTTAAAAATAAGACCTTCATTATATTGTAACTTTAATTAAAATATAATATTAATAAATTTTCCTAAAAAGCCATTTTTTAATGAGATATCTTTACTTAGTTTTTAATTAAATCTATATGCATTGATTAGAATAAAATATATCTAATTTTATTTGCAATAAATTTATCTTTATGATTAAAGAACAAAAAATATATATTTTTTTTTATATATATTTTCGAATTTTTAAGGATTTTTTTAAACTTTTCTTATTCAGAATCTAAGCTTAATATCTCCCTAATTGTTGACTGTATTAAAAAGTAGTGCAATAATGACTTGAAGACAATTTTATTTGTAATTTTTTTGATATATTTCTTAATAAATTCAGTCTAGTCATTCTTGAGATATGCTTCAATATACGGTTCAACCTGCTTAAGTTTAAAAATAGTGATTTATCAAATCAACCAGACTTAATTCATAGCTAATGATTTATATGCTTAATACTTTTTAATAGTTTGTATCCGAATTGCCTAAAATATACCGTGGTGCAGAAAAAAGTTTTAAATTTGTCAATCTGTATCATTTAATTAATTTGAACATAGGAGTTAGATGTAAATTTAGCATCAGGACATTAGGACGGACATTATGTGGTCATCATATAGTTTTAAAATGACATATAATATGTATTATGTTATTAAGTATTCTATTGTCTTATTTTTCATCATATTTTTCTTAACAATGGTTCAAAAAATATTAGTAAAATTTAATTAATTTGAAATTTAATTAATTTGAATATCGGAGTCAATGGTCGATTTTACAGCAAGACATATGGACGGACATTATGAAATTAACATTTAGATTTAAAATGAGATCTAATAAATAGCATGTAGTCCAGCATTCTATTATCCCATATTTTGCAAATTCTCTTGATGATAGCTCAATTAGTTTCTGAGATATTAGTAAACATGTTACAATAAATAGTTTAATATTCATTACATTATCTTTTCAATAAAATTTTATAAGAAATAAGTTTATGTTTTTTTTAATAACTCAGAAATTTACAAAATGATCATGTTGAAATTTTCTTTAGATTAAATGGCCATAATATAATGAATTACATTTATTTATTTTTATAACAATATAAACTTTTAAAATGATACAATTACGTCCGTCCATATATCCTGCATAAAGAAAAATTTATGTCAGTTTTTTTTTTTTTTTTTGGTCCCATAACTACACTAAAAGATGAAATATTAAAAATTGTTTATACAATGAATTTATTGAATTAATTGTTCATTTAATATTAAATTTTAGCGCATAAATGAAAAGAACACATAAGAAGTATTAAATTAAAATTTAAATTTTTCATTCAAAATAATTTGCATGTAATTTTTATAAAGATTTTAGCTCAGTTATTTTTATATTCTACAATGCATAAGGTTAGGTTTAGTTTAATACAAAGCCATCTATATTCATTAGAAGACAGCTCACTTGGATCCTGCTGGTCTCATTGTGTTGCTCTGATCATTCGAACTTGTTTCATGTATCCATATCAAGTTTTGAGTCGAACCAACCTGACGCATGTATAGATGAGTGAATAAGTCTGATATCAGTTTCAGTTTGATAGTGTAATATAAGGATATATGGACTGCAGAAACTGGCCATACTAATATTCGTTAGAGCGAGACAGTGACACAGAAGCTACACAGTTGTCTCCTTCTCTTCCTAATTACAGCAACTCCTACAGTAGTCTTTATAAGGGAGTCTTAATATCCTTTCATGCGCACCCGCAACCCAATGCCCATTAACAACAGCCACAAAAGTCCATAGCTGATATTTTGTCGTTCCCCGGATAAAATTCATGCAATAATTATGATAATGGGCCCAAATTTTTCTGGAGGTATAAGATGTGGATTCACTTGTCCATCTTTGCTGAGATATCCTCGGTAAATAATGCAGTATCTTAGATGTGCAATATAATTGCGGTATATCAACCAGTTAAACCATTTTCTTATCACGAAGGAGGGAACCAGCTTTGGCTACTCCATCCGCAACAAGATTACCCAGAATATTTGAATGTACCCTTACCCAGATCAGGTCTAGGTTTTAATGTCTTGCTATCTCATTTAGAGATGTGCGGCATTCATATACCCACTCGGATGTAGAATAGACACCAGATAGAGATTTAATTGCGGCTTGACTATCCGTGCAAATTTGAATATCCACAGTGCATAAGCTTTAATATAATTAATTTTATCAAATTTTAAAAATTCCCAAAAAATATTTATAAACATCACTTATTCTATCATTTGCCATAATACAATAGACTAAAACTTTATACTGAAACAGGAGAAAATTGTCAACGTGGCGGGGTAAACAATAGTCTGACATAATTTCTTATAAAAATCTAGTGTAGACTATAGTCTAGCATGTTTACTAATATCTCCACTATCCTTTAGCCTAAATTATTAATTGTATTGTTATTTAAGGCGAATATGACTTTTTCAGTACTACAGGGCTTTATATATTTAACATTTTATTTTGTATTTATTTATCTTAAATTTCCTTATGTGTTTACCATTTGCAAATATGTTTAAGCTACAACCACATAAATAACAAAAAATTCCAAGTCAGAATTAAAAAAAAACATTTTTTTATTACTATCAGTCATAAAATATCCTTTATTTCGTATGTCAGTTTCAAAATTAAATAATAAAAATAAAGGTTTATGGCTTATTTTTTTAACCCCTAAATAAATAACAAAAATATTTCTCAATTTGTTTATTAAACATGTGCTTTTTTTCAAAGGATTTTAAAATAATATTTTGTGGTATTTCAAGTAAACCACAAAAAATATTGATAAAGAACATTACAGAAGGTAATATATGAGATTTGAAGTTATGTAATTTTTTATAAAAAAGAACTGAATTTGAAAAATATAAAGAAATGTTTATAATATTAAACTTAAACCCTGTAGTTAACGATTTCTTAATGGATTTATATTTTAAAAATTTAGAGACAGAAAATAAGTACGAATTAATGCATTTTATTATATTTTTATTATAGTTACATTAATGCCAAAATGTATGTCATAAAAATTTAAAAACAATTTAAATTAAACTTAAACTTTAAAACTTTTTTTAGAAAAAGAAAAATGCAATTTACAAATTTATTTTTTAGATAAAATTTGTCTATGCTCTAACAAACTATTTTACAAAATTTTAATTGATTATAATACTTTGATATATTGGGTACATTTCTGCGTTTAATACATTTGAATTCCATTTTTCGTTACGAAGTTATAATTATGTTAATATATAATTTCAATAATTAATATTAATCATACGCATCGTAGAACTATTTTAAATTAAATAAAATATCCTTCAAATTAAATGAAAAATCATGTATTTTTTTCAAGAAAAAAACTAGAAATTTAATAATTTGTTTCAGTAGAGAAATACAATTTGTTGGTATTATGGCCTTTTAGAGAGATCTTTAATATTGCCAATATTTTTTTTAGGATTCTTTTAAATGAAATCATCCTATTACCTACAAATGTTTGTATGCAATGCAGTAAATAACTTTAAATTCCAACTACCATATTTAATTTTTGGTTTATAAAATTAAAAATATATTTGGGTAGAATAAAATATTAAATTTAAGAATTTATTCTCAAAATTTCTTACATAAAGTTTTCTGTATAAAATAGTTAAAAAAATCATTTACTATTTGCCAAAGGATATTTAAAAAAAAATAGTAACCAATTTTCTAATATTCATGTCAATATCTCTACACATACAAATTGACTTTATATTTCTTTCTTCAGTCATTTAGAAAGAGTTTTTTTTTTTAATACCAAAAGTCCCTTAATTTCATATTGCTGTTCTTGTATTTATATTTTTTTTTTTCTCTTCCTTTTTTGTTTTAAGTAAAATAAACATTCTTATGTTTGTTCATTCATACGTTATGACACTAAAGTTTCATGTCAAAGGATATGACATATGTTTGTTAAAATGTCAAAGAAAATTGTCATTATTGTGAAATGACAGATGTTGATAATGTACTTGTACAGTATACAATTTGTATATATAAATATGGAAACAGCTACATAACTAAACACATACATTCAAATATTTATGAAGGTAATAGGAGGGTTTCATTTAAAAGGAACCTTCTTAATGATCTAAACATTCTATTGAAGCAAGTACTTGAATTTTTAATATGTATCCTTAAAAAATAAATGATTTTTCATTTAATCTGAAGGATTTTTCATTTAATTTAATATAGTAATACGATGCGTATGATTAATATTAATTATTGAAATTATATATTAAAATCTTCATAACTTTGTAACGAAAAATAATATTCAAATGCATTAAACGTGGAATTGTACATAAGATATTAAAGTTTTATAAAAAAAAAGTTTTAAAAATATTTTGTTTAAAGAAAAAATATTTTTATAAAGAAAAAATAAATAAATTTTTTTTATTTTTTTAATTTGTTTTTAAATTTTTATTACAGAAATTTTGGCATAAATATAACAATTATAAAAAAAAAAAAAAAAAACAACTACAAAAAGTCAATGATGTCTTGGGCCTCCCTAATATTTGTTTGAATCTAAAACTAACATTTGAATTATATTATATTTCTGTTTCCAAAAGAAACCAATTATATAGTTGAACAATTATTTAATATAATAAATTATGAAAGAATATAACATAAAAAATTTGAAAATGTCCTTTATTTGTGTAACTACTAATACTAAAACTAAAGCTATTCTTAGGTATAAACGATAGAGGAGACCATAAACAATAACTTTCCTACAAGCTTTATAAAATTTAAACATTTTATCTTATCTTTAAAAATGTCTCTTTGACTTCTTCAAACCTTATTTCATATATATTTTTCTAAAATTACAATTATGAATTTAATTACTTTTTTCCATTTCTATTACCAATCATTGTTTATTTCTCCACTTAAATTAAAACAAACGTTTAGTTTTTATTGCTTGTAAAGCTTATTTCTTACAATTCCTATTCCTATTTATGGCAAATTTAATTATAAAATCTATTAATGTTGTATTTTAATTAAAGTTATAACATAATGAAGAACTTATTTTTAAGCCCACAAAAAGCCAAATATTTAACATGTTTATAATGGAATTATTAGAAAATTTTGCTGCAAACAATAGCTAACAAATATTAGCAAACAATTTTAGAACATACATTTTAAAACTATTAAATATTACACTTATTAAGACCTATGTACATACTTAAAATATATTATAAATGTGTGAGTTTTAATACAATACAAATATAAGCCTAAACTTTAGGTTAAATACACTTAATTATCTTTATCTTGTAATTTTTATGGTAACCATTTTTGAAGCACTAAGTTGAGTTTAGTTTAAGAAACTGAAACACAAATAAAATATTTTTAATTAGCTTATTTAGTAATCTAATAGTTACCCAAAATTTCTTTCAATTGGTCTAAAGGTTAAGAAGTTATTTAACATTTTAAAAATGTGCACTACGCTGCGTATGATTAATATTAATTATTGGGTTTTTATACTTAACTTTTTATAACTTTTGAATGGAAAACGAAATTAAATTGCAATAATCGGAAAAAGAGAAAAAAGATTTCGATGTTTTATAATAATTAAAAAAAAAAAATCTCTAAAATATTTTGTTTTAGCAGAGTAGAATTACATACTCAAAAGTAGAAATACAATTATTTCCATTTATTTATATAGATAAGCTACAAAACAAGAGATTAGTACCTATTCTATAATATAAAACTCAGCAAAATCAAAACTTCTAAGAAAAAAATAATTTCGAATTTAATTTTTCTTACTTTCATTATGGATGATATACTTGAAGAAATATGCCGAGATGAGATTAAGAAATAAAGTCTGAAATAAACAACTTTTATATAGCTTATTTAGACATCTAACTGTTTCCCAAAAATCGCATTAATCATTCTAAAGTTTATGAAGTTAATTAATATTTATCAAATGTGTACTATAAGGCATATGCTTAATATTAATTAAGCAGTTTTTCTATTTAATTGCTTACAACTCTTAAACGAAAAATAGAATTAAAGTGCAATAAACGAAAAATGGAAAGTAAACTATTTGGTTTCATAATAAGTTAAAAAGTTCTAAAATAATTCGTTTAAGCAGGATAGAATTCTTTACACAAAAATAGAAATATATATTTTTTTCTCTCTTTATTTTTTAGTTGGAAAACTATTGGCTTTTTACAGACTACAATATGATGGTTAAGTATTCGTTCCGTAACCTAAAAATGACTAAGATTAAAATAACTGATAAACATTTGATTAATTTTCTTTTAATACCTTTATGGTAGATATTTTTGACGTACTATGCCAGTTTAATTTAAAGTAAAGCTAAAGAGAACATATTTTCTGAAACATTATTTAGCTGTCTAATAGTTCCTCCAACTTTTTTGTCAAACAGCCTACTGGTTTAAAAGTTATTAAATATTTTGTAAGTGTTTGATACACTGCGTATGATTAATATTAATTATTGATTTTTTTAATTAAATTTGTTATTAAATCAATAACGAAAATTGGAATTAAAGTGAAATAAGCTAGAAACTGATAACGAGATTTCAAAATTGAAATATTATGTTTAAGCGGCATAAAATTTCCTACGAA
The DNA here is from genome assembly GCA_951394005.1 of Protophormia terraenovae. Taxonomy (NCBI): domain Eukaryota; kingdom Metazoa; phylum Arthropoda; class Insecta; order Diptera; family Calliphoridae; genus Protophormia; species Protophormia terraenovae. Next base: position 6,933,303 of record OX596075.1, read on the forward strand.
TAAGACTAAGAAAGGAATTTTGAAAATTGATTTCATTTATTTTTATTTTTATGTTATTTTATTTTATTTTATTTTATTTTATTTTATTTTATTTTATTTTATTTTATTTTATTTTATTTTATTTTGCTTCTAATTACTATCATTAGAAGTAATATGGCGGAGAAGTCTCATTATTATTATTATTAATATTATTATTATTATTATTATTATTATTATTATTATTATTATTATTATTATTATTATTATTATTATTATTATTATTGTTGTTATTTTTTCATATACTCTAATAATTTTCATATAAGTAATTTTTATTACTTGTGTACCTTTTTTTTAAATGGAACATATTTCTAAAAAGCTGATTTAGTGGTCTAATAGTTTTCTTAAATTCGTATTAAAATATCTAACAGTTTCGAAGTTATTACATATTTTTAAATACGGTACGTATGATTAATATTAATTATAGAGTTTTTAAATAAAATGTTTAATAACTCTCTAACGAAAATTTTTATTTAAATGCAATAAACGGCAAATTGAAAACAAGATTTCAAAGTTTTATGATTAATAAAAATATTGTAAAATATTTTATTAAAGAAGAGAAAAATTTCTTACGAAAACAAAAAAATAAAAATAAAAGTTAAGAAATGAAACAATTTTATTTTGTTTTAAATTTTTACATCTACTAACAATTTATATGGAAGAATTTTTAGCGCATTATGACAAACTTAATCCTTTAACTAGCAGAAAAAGGAAATATATTTTCAGAAGACACAAAATAGCTCCTCAAAATTAATATAATTTTCTCAAAGGGTTAATAAGTTGTTTTAAATTGCTTGAATGTAAGTAATAAACGTATTATTAATATTAATTATTAAGTCTTTTGCATAAATTTTATAGGTAAAAAGTGGAAAATAATAACAAGATTTAAGAATTTTATAATAAATTAAATTATTATAAAATATTTTATCTAATCAGAGAAGAATTTTATTTGAAATGCGATGAAAATTAAAGTTGGAAAACAAATAAGAAATGTTCTCTTTTATTTGCAATGAAAATATTGACTGTGTAGACCAACTAACTTCGAAATTTTTTAAATGTTTAAAAAGGGAAGGATTTCAAATATAAAATAATAAATAAATATTAGAAAATAATGTATATTTTTCCTTACAATTTTTGGGATACGAGGTGTGCTTTTTATATTTTGCAAAAAAAAAACGTATAAAACGATAATATTTCTTTTTGAAAAGGACATTATTGTTTCCTAGAATAGTATTAATGACATTCAATATCAATCAATTCTTAAGACAGCTTTTCCTCCTTGATTGAAGCACCTGAAAATCATGTATTTTTTGTTACAATAACCGATTTTTCAAATGCCAAAATAAGTTACCCATGTAATTTATTTTGATATTAGGTAATGCAATAAAATAGTTGGATAACAGAGCAGAGTTGCATCACGGAAAATCCTACAATTCGATGTTTGTAGTGATAATATTGTTGGTTTTTTAAACACTGTGTAAAAGTTAGTATTATAGTAGTGGAATATGATCTTGGTTTGGCAGGTAATTTTCCTTACTTTTTGAAAGACTTTTGAGAAACAAATGGCAGCATAATATTCGCAACTAATAGTACTTGTATACTACAAACGTACACTACAAAAGTATCCTGACTTCCCAAGAAACAAATTACTATTTGATTTTTAATGATTTGTCTGGGTGGAACTTTTATAGGGTTGGTCAAAATTTGAAGGAGTACTAATGTTGAGAGATATTTTCTTTTGGAATCTTTCGAATAGATACAAATTTCTGTCATTTATAACAATCCCGTTAACATGACTTCAAGGACATAGGACCTTTTTGTTCTTCCTTTTCTTGCAAAAATAAAATCAACAAACAACTTTTTTAAACAATTTTAACTTATATGAAAAGTTTAAAACTGTTCTGGACAACCAACATTTATGAAATATTGAATACTTTTTAGTGGAATTAATACCTAGGAATTTTTCGATCATACGACATCTCAGCATCAGTTTTTTCAACAAAACAACCGTTTTTAGAAGACCTTTACAAATTTTATTCTTGAGCCAACAGTTACCATGAAGGGATTCCACATACCAGCGATATAAGATGGCCACTTTTGAAGTATAAATTTTAAAAGTCAATTGCAGTTTAAAATATTGCCTTTTAATTAATCCACATCGAAAGTTATAAAAAATTTCATGAATATTTTCTATTTTAAAATTAATTTTTTTTCGAAGGCATTTTTTTAAAGTAATTTTAGAAAACAAAAAAAGACCTGGTATAAAAATATTTTCTGAGAACGTAAGAAATTAAAAACATCGTATTTTATGACTCCGTTGACAGATCTAACATAAATGGCATAGTTTTGCCGTGTTGCAAATTACAGAAGGCACTCCTTGTATATAATCTTGATGTTTTTATGTTAATTCTAGTTCTATAAATGCAGATAAAAAGATATATTTTCAGAAGTCTTATCTAGTCATTTAGTTGCTCCTAAAAATTGGTATTATTTGCTCAAGTACTTTAAAAGTTATTAAATATTTTTAAATTTGAGGTATGGTACGTATGATTAATATTAATTAATGAGTATATAGCTTAAATTGTTCATAAATCTGAAACCAATAATGATATTTTAAAGCAATAAATGGGAAATGATAATAAGATTTCCGAATTTTATAATAATAAAACCATTTAAAAATACTTTGCTTAAGAAGGATTGAAATAGATATGAAATTGATGTATACGAAAATTAGAAAATTTATTTTATATATTAATATATTTTAATTTTATTTTTTCTTATCAGTTTAATTCTAAAAAATATTAAATTATTTAAATACCTCAATATTATCAATTCAGAAAAACTTATTGTTATTTACAACTTCATTTTACTCTCCACTGTTAATTCATATTAATTCAAACATTTCTTTGCTTTTATATAAGTAACCCTATTTGTTTCTCTAGTATAAGTTTGAGGTTTTACAAATTAATTAATAAAAGCTTAAATATATTTTCCAACACAACTACATACAACTACATCCTTTAACAATTCTCTAACAATTTCTCTAATATAATCAACTATATGTTTGTTGTACACATATACATACATAAATATATTTTACTGTTTTTATATATTAATACTCTTCTAAAGTTAATTGTGTTTACTTAGGCTGGACAAGAGACTCTAGGCCAAAAATACAAAATTCTGTTCTGTATCCAGTAATAATATATATAAAAAAAAAAAGAAACAAACAATTATTTTTGGTTTGTAAGCAGAGTTTATATGGTTATAAGCAGAAAATACATATAAAATAACAAAAAACCCTTAAACACATTTAACTCTAGTAGAACCAAAATCATTTACTTATGTATGAACAAATTATATTTTATAGGTATTATTTGGGATATTTATATTAGTTTAGATCTATGATTATATTAACAACAGTCTTTATAATAATATTAAAATAAATTGTTATTAAATGTGTTTATGGGAAATGGTTTTATAGCTGCAGTAGTATTAGTATACTATTGGTTTTTAATGCATACATATGTATGTATAAATAATATGATTGTAATTGTAGAATATGCTTTAATGATTGTGTTTGAGTTGCTTTTGTTCTTTGCTGGTTTGTATTTCAAGTTAGAACATGAAAATCATTTTAAGTTAATTAGTATTTTGTAATACTATAGATTTGTAATTTAAGCAATTAATAGCAGACGATTGATAATGATAAATTGTTAAACTTAGCTAATGGTTTTTGTTATTAAAATATTACAAAGAGGAGAAGAGAGAAAAAATAAATGACATATAAAGACATCAATTAAAAATAAAGCTTTTAAAAGATAACAAAAATAAAGAATAAAAAAAAATATAAAAATTAAAAATTAATAAAAAATATTTTTAATAGATTTTTCTATCAGGAAAATTTTCCACTGCTACTTATAAAAACTTTCAAGTAGTTTTGATGTTTAAAAACCTTATTTATTCCTCTATTAAAGTTTCAAATTTTGTATTTTTTGCTTTAATGCTTATTTATTTATTTATTTAGTTGTAAAATATGTTGTATTACGCTGCGTATGATTGTTATTAATTAAGCACTTTATAGCTTTAAATCCTTATGACTTTTTGTCTCTAAAAAACATTGAATTTTTTTAAATGCTATATAATAATACAAATGCCAAACAACAGAACAGCCTTAAGGCCTCAAAGTTTAATAAAAATAACTCTAAAAAATGTAAAATGAAAAAAAAAAATAAAAATAAAAAAAGTTTCATAGAAACATTAAATTAAGTTAGAAAAATATTTTTTATAAATTTAAATCTTCTGGCAAAACAACAAAACTCTTTTCAGTAAATTGTCTCAATACGATTTTCATTATTAGATTCAATATCAAAACAAATCTGATTAAATTAAATTAAATCTAATTAAAATAATTTTGTTGAAAATTTTTTTATTTATTAAAAAATATTTTCAAAAAATTTTAAAAAATCATCTATTTAGGACTCATTTTTAAAAATTGATTTAATTGTCTATAAATAGTACAAATTTTGTATTGATAGCCTTAGTAATTAATAAGCTATTTTGGTTAAAAAAAAAGTGTTACAGTGTGTATGATTAATTTTAATTAATTGTTATGTAGAAATAAAATTTTGTTCCTAAAATATACTTTAACTCTTCAAATGCGAAAAAAAAATAAGAAAACTTAAAGATCCAAAATTTAATTAAAATAATTTGATTTTCTTTAACAAATAAATTAAAATTTAACCCAGCAAAAACATAAATGAAAAAGGCATGATTTTTACATTGTGTTGTCATTGGAAGGAAGTAGTTAGTGGTGTAAAAGAGCTCCAGACGTTTTTTTTTTTTTTTTTTTTTTGTTTTTTAATCCACGGTTGTCATTTGAAGGATGAGTTTTTTTATATTTCTTGTTACTTGCTTTTGAAGCAATTCTAAAACTTTGTTCATATAATTTTTTAATTTAAATAATAATAAAAATGCTTTAAAAAATGTAAAATTCAAATTTTCTTAAAAATTATTACCATTTTTTTCCACTTAAAATTCATTAATTTTCACATTTTTGAAGCCATTATTGAAAGCTTCCAAAAACTTTAAATTATGCACTTTGTTCCATTTTTAAATTTGTAAAAATTTTATTTTTTGGAAGAACTTTATCTTTTTGCTGGGTAATAGAATATTAATTTAATTTACATGATCTATTTTCAACAAATTATTTCAATACCTTTTTTTTTGTTACCAAATTCATTTATAAAATATATATTAAAAGTAATTAAAAATAGAAAAAAATTCTAGAATAATTTTTATAATAAGAATTTTTTAAAACAACTTTAAAAACCTGTTAGGTACTTATTATTTATGGAAAGCTTATTTGATTGTCTTTTAACAGTTTAAATATTATATTTCTATCTTATATGGTAAAGAAGTTATTTAGCTTTGAAAATATGTGTACTACATTACGTATAATTAATATTAATTAAGCAGTATGCCAAGAAAAATATCTATAACTTTTTATCAAAATATGATATTGTAATTCTATTATTTACATAAAATACAGCAGATTTAAGGGCTCTAAAATAATACAAAACTTCTTCCAAAACATTTTAATTAAAAATAGAAAATAATATTTTGCTTAAAAAAAAAAAAAAAAAAAAAATTCATATAATGTTTTAGTCAAAAATAATATTCTAGTTTTAGTAATTGTATAAAATATAGCAGATTTAAGAGCTCATATATATTATAGAATTAAGTCAATATAAGTCAACTAAGAAAAAAAAAAAAACATTGAAAAATAAATTTAAATTTGTTTATAAAACTTTTAACTTCTACAATTAAAATTTACTGACGTTACCATAAAACTGTCTTTCACAAAAATTTTGAATGCCTTTTTATACTAGATTTATTTATAAATAAATAAATTTAAATAAAATTAATTTCTTAACACATTAATAATTTTTTTGATATCTTTATATTATAAAATTTTTTTCTAATAATCTAAGAAACTAGGAAACTAGTTATGACTTAAAAGATATTTGTTACATATTATTAGTTAAAAAATTGTATTTCCCACTTTAATGCTTAAGAAACTATTTAGCTTTGAAAATATTTGTACAACACTACGTATGATTAATATTAATTAAGTAGTACAAAGAGAAAAATCTCTATAACTTTTTATCTAAAGATGATATTGTAGTTCTGTTAAATGCATATAATACAGCAGATTTAAAGGCTCTATTTTAAAATAAAACTTCTTACAAAACATATTAATTTAAAATAGTAAATAGTAATTTTCTTTGAAACAAAATTTAAAAATTTTATAAAATTTTTAATTTCTATAATTAAACCCACCTGGCGAGACAATAAAACTGCCTCTTTTAAAAGTAATTTAAATAAGCAACAAGCCTTACATATAATTTTATAAATAACGCCTACATTTTATCAATATCCTGGAGGAAATTCTACTAAAAACAGCGGCAATAAAAACTTATAAATTTACTAATAATAAGTAAATTTATTCCTACTACCAATGTAAAGCAAGACTCTAAGATAGCATAATTTATAATAAGAAAATCTAAATGCACAAAATCACATATATCAAATAAATTTACACTTAAATTAAACTTGAACAAACGAAGTTTCTAATACAACAATAAAACCAGAAAACATTAGCTATAAAACTACTACATATTTATAATATTTCCCTTATAACAATAAAATTTCTATTTATTTATATAAAAATAAAAAAAATTCTCATAATACTAGCAAAAATAATACAGCCACCAGTAAAACATTTGTTACCAACAAACCACCACAAAAAACCACCTTTTATCTACCACTGAAACATGTTGAACATACTAAAAAAACAAGCAACATTACATTGCTATAATGTTGTAAGTATATTCCTTAATAACAATTTTTATTTCGCTGTGTTTTTTTTTTTTTTTTTTTCTTGTTGTGATTTTATAAAATATTGTTGAATGATATTGAATGCAATAATAACATGAGTGTTGTTTTACCACAGCCAAAAGCTAAAAAAAAAAATCATTGAAACTTGTTACAGCTTTCAAAAAGAAAAACAGCAATGGCAACATCATTTACAAAAACAAACCTCAACTCAATAACAATTGTTACAATCACAACAACAATAATCACTAGGTAGTTAAGAGTTGGCTGGGAAAGAGGATAAATTGGAAAAGTAAGGAAAAAAAAGTAGTAGGAGATGAAGAACACAAATGTGATGAACTATTGTTTATGATGAGGTAAATAGGAGAATGATTATGAGAAGTAAAATAAAAATGGAACCAACTAAAGATATTAGGCCTCTTATATTTCGATGAACTATAGTAATGAATTTCTATAATAAACTACTTTTAAATAATCTTATTTTGTTATAAATGTAGTCTCCAAAATTGTTGCTAATAGATCTATAGGTTAAGAAGTTATTCCATATTATTTTTATTTGTAGTACATTGCGTATGATTAACATTAATTATTTGAATTTTCGATAAATTTCTATATAAAGATAACATTTATTAATCGATTTGAAAAAATATGGGCCGTTTTATTTTATAACATATTTGGCTTTATAAATGAAGAGAAAAGCTAACTTTTTTGAGATTTTTGCTTTATTTTTCTATATAATTTGTATAATATCTCTGAAATTATTAAAGAAATTAAACATTAATTAAAGTTAATTATAAGGTAATGGGAACTAAAATTTGTTGATGTCTTATTAACAGTGCTATTCTCGAATTCATGACAATTGTCATTTATTAGTTCTTGTCATGTGCATTTATGGGTGTGACAACTATCACCAAAAATGTGTAAAAAAATGTTTTAAATCCAGAATAGAAAATTTTTTGTTATTGTCACAATAAATTCGTTTGTAACTCGGTCGAGAATAGCACTGTAAACCAAATTATATAATTCATTCTCAAAATAGGTTACAATATGTGGTAAAATCTGACTAATAAAATGTTATTGGAAAACTACAAATCATTTAATATAAATAATTAATATCAATCATACGCAACATATGAATGCAAATAAAACATTAAATTTAAAGCAATTTTGCTTAAATTTCAATTTGGTATAACAAAAAGTTTGAAAAAAAATATATACTGCTCTTAGCCTCTAATGTATTAAAATTTTATAAAAATTGTTAAAATTTCTTTGTTTTAAATTCAAAAACAATTTTATGTAACACCTCTTATTACATTTTAACTATTTTCTTATATTATATTCATTGAGCTATTGCTTTTATAAAAAAAGTTATAAAAAAAAAATATATAATAATACTGTATTTTTTTTTTTTATTTATCACACGCTCATTATATAATTTGTTAAATATTATAATATAAAATAATAATAATAATTGTTTAAAACTATTAAAATTATACAAAATATATTTTGTTTAATTATTTTTTTTAACTTTTCATACTCGAGATAGTCAAGTTTGACACCCTGTAACTTATATAGTTTTATCACAGGGTGACTACAAGATGATTTTTCTGAAAGCTTGAGTCCTCATCTACAACTCTTCCATACATTTTAATACAATCCTAGAAGAAATTTTCGTTGGCCTCACTGTGCGCTATTTTCAACTTTTTAATTAAAGTAGATTTTTTTATATTTCTGATAAATTTATTTAAATTTTTTAAATTTTTTTTAAAACAACACATTTTTGATATCAATTTTTAGAAAAAAAATTAAAGAAAGGCTACTTTCAAAGATGATATTAATTGTAATAATTCAAGTTGTATTTTAACAAAAAATTATTCAAAAGATAGACAACAATTGAAACCTTATGCTAAATGTGTAAAATTTTACGTAGAGAATTCCATAATGTAATTATTACTTCGGACCTAAATGTTTCTTGCAAATACATTTAGACCCTATTATTAGAAATATTTCGTCGGAACTATGTCATGATTTATCTGTTATTATAAGGGGTCATTTCTATGATGTTTGTAAAAAATGTGTTAAAAGTGAATTAAAACTTAAGATTTATACATAAAAATGTTCCACAGAATTTTTCACCGTAAAATTTTACTATAGGTCGCTGAAATGTAAAATTGTATCTGTTGGACCATTTTTCCTAAAAAAGATAATCTATAAAATCTATCAAGTATTTTGTTCAATTTTTTTATTTTTTTATTTTTTAAAACTATTTTATTTTTCAGAGCATAGTTTAAGGCATTTACATACAAAATGTGTCAATAAATTTCATGCTGACTATTGGATCATCACATGCCAAACACTGGAAAAATATGCCAACTATAGATACAAACGATGTATTTTATAAAATGCAATAAAATGTCCAATTAAACATTTATTTCTTTACAAAAATCTAACAAAATCTGAAAGAGTGCTCTTTAATAAAGTGGTGCAATTGCTCGTTATCCACATATCATGATCACGTTCGGAAATATTAAACTTGAAAGTCAGAAAAAAAGTTAAACTGTCGACCACCGGTACACTTACCCTATGACATTATTAAAGAAGTATTTATAATTAAAAAAAAATAATAATTTTAAATTAAAGAATAAAAATATTAAAACACTTGTCACAAAATTTATAGTTTTTTTGGAATAATCCCTATAATCCCTTAAATTTTATAAAATTATTTTACACTATAAAATTACTTCTACAAAAAAAGTTATTTGGAAAAATATAAAATCAGTCTTGAATTAATATCAATCATACGCCTCTTACAAATTTTAATTAAAATGGATTTTATTTAACTTTTGCCAACAAATTTGATACAATTTTTGAAATTTATGGTTTAACCAAATACCTAATATGACATTATGATATTATTATAAAAATATTTGTAAATATAAAAAAAAAATATATATTTAAAGCTATAAAAGTAAAAATAATTAAAACGCTTCTCACAAAAATTAGAGTACTTTTAAAAATATCATTGGAGAATATTTCATTTAATAAAATTGATTTTATTGCAAAAAAAAATTTACAAAAAAAAGTTTTTAGGATAAATGTGAAAAAGGTCTGAATTAATATTAATCATACACGTTTGACAACTTTTAATTTAAAAGGATTTCTTTAACCTTTTTTAAACAATTTTATTAAATTGTTTAAATCTTTTTAAACGTAATATGAATACGATATTATGATAAAGAAAATTATGAAAGAATTTAGCCAAAATAAAAGTTAAATACTTTAACATTTTTGCTTCAAACTTTGGTCCCTTTTTTCCCAGATTTCCCTGAGCCAGATTTTCAAACTTCCTTTCATTGCAATACATTGAACAACAATTGTACTTAATATTGTTACAATAACTGAAAAAAATAAATATAAAATACAGAAATCCAGCCAACTCAATACAAGCACCTTGAAACACAGTAGGACTGCGAAACAGGGACTAAAAATACAAATCTCACAAATAAAATTAAACAAGTTTTGCTTCTTCTTATGGAACTGCAAAAAGAGGTTTAACAACAAAATAGTAAAACAATATAATTTCCATGTATACAACAAGTTTTTTGAAAAGAAAAAAAGAAAACTTTTGTAAATTTATACGCCCAACAAAGGTGAAACTTGTAAATGTTAAGCAATGAGCAGCTGTAGTAGTAGGTATTTATACTAAAAGCCAATTGTTAAATGTTATTGTTTGCCATAATGCTTGGTTTAACTAATATTTTCTCCGTTAAGTAAAAGACCAAATATGTAGCAAAATAGCAGTTGTTGTTTTAAAATAAGCAAGGTTAACTTTTACTTAGTTGTAGTACAATTATACCTTTTAATGTTAACAACAACAAAACACATGACATTCATAAAAAAAAAAAATTGAGTATTTCTAAAAAATATTTTAACTTCAAACTGCTGACCTTTTTTCCTTCACAATCATCATTATTATAGTTAAGAGTAATCATTGTTATTGTTATAGTTAACATCATTTTAAAGTCTACATCTCATCTTATCATCATTATCGTCCTCATCATCAGTATTATTTTCATTATCCTCACAGTGAGTGGTAAGTTTACATTTACAACTCTCATGCTTAAGAGATGTTTTTGTTGTTTGTGCTGTTACTTTTGCTGTTGCATTTACAAGTTGTTAATAATGGCCATTTTACAAATTTACCTTTTACTTTTTTAGCTTTGATATACAAGAAGCCTTTTTCATATTTTTTTGTTTGTTTTTATTTTGTTTGCTTTTAGTAGCAACTTTGTGTTATTTTGACTATAATAAACACAGCAATGGCAACAACAACATCAACAGCAAAAAGTTGTAAATCCTCACCTGTATGTTGTTTTAAAACACACCCACTTTTTTGTTGTTACTACTGCTAATGTTTTTGTTTTAGCAAAATTTGATTCTTGTGTCTGAGAGGTTTTCCTTTTTTTTTAAGGGAATCATACATATTTATAACACATACAAATGCACTTGCTCTAACATATGTATATGTTGTAACCTATGTTTTAAATTGTTAGTCTTCTTTATATGAACAACTACACTTTTATTTAAAAAATAACATTTTAGTAAGTGAATATTGTAGACTGTAGGTTAGATGGTATATTTTTTTTAAATATACAGTGAAGAGCAAAATAAACCTTGGTAAAATATGTGCAAAATTTGTTTGGGGTATCTCCCAAATTATACACAGTAGTTTGATTAGAATATGTCCATTAAAGAAAATTGAAGGGACAGACTGACGGACACCATTTAAACAGTTTACTAAGTTATATTATACCAACTTAAACGCTAAAAGGTAATCCTATTTGCCTATCTGATTAATTAATAGCTATATTAACAATTCTAGAAATTTTATACTTAAATATACTACACCGGTAGATGACATTATTAAAAAAACAAAAATAGAAATACTGTATTATAATTTTTCTAAACACCATCAAAGCGAATTGCGGGAGTACTTATGTCTGGATTGCCATCTTGTGCGTAACGAAAATCTAAGAGAAACTAACTATATCCGACCGTCTCTCCATCTTATTGTCTTTTGAATGAAGGTCAGAGATCAGTGCAGAACATCTGAGCCGACAAAATTTGACTCAAACATTTGTTTTTATAAGATTTGTCTTATTTAAACAATAAAAGTTATAGGCCAAATACTAGAAAGAAATGTGCCTATTTCAACTCCAGTTACTACTTTTTTACTGATATCTCTTAAACTTAAGTAAATACGCTAATAAAACTGAACTAGAACTGAACTAGAACTGAACTAGAACTGAACTAGAACTGAACTAGAACTGAACTAGAACTGAACTAGAACTGAACTAGAACTGAACTAGAACTGAACTAGAACTGAACTAGAACTGAACTAGAACTGAACTAGAACTGAACTAGAACTGAACTAGAACTGAACTAGAACTGAACTAGAACTGAACTAGAACTGAACTAGAACTGAACTAGAACTGAACTAGAACTGAACTAGAACTGAACTAGAACTGAACTAGAACTGAACTAGAACTGAACTAGAACTGAACTAGAACTGAACTAGAACTGAACTAGAACTGAACTAGAACTGAACTAGAACTGAACTAGAACTGAACTAGAACTGAACTAGAACTGAACTAGAACTGAACTAGAACTGAACTAGAACTGAACTAGAACTGAACTAGAACTGAACTAGAACTGAACTAGAACTGAACTAGAACTGAACTAGAACTGAACTAGAACTGAACTAGAACTGAACTAGAACTGAACTAGAACTGAACTAGAACTGAACTAGAACTGAACTAGAACTGAACTAGAACTGAACTAGAACTGAACTAGAACTGAACTAGAACTGAACTAGAACTGAACTAGAACTGAACTAGAACTGAACTAGAACTGAACTAGAACTGAACTAGAACTGAACTAGAACTGAACTAGAACTGAACTAGAACTGAACTAGAACTGAACTAGAACTGAACTAGAACTGAACTAGAACTGAACTAGAACTGAACTAGAACTGAACTAGAACTGAACTAGAACTGAACTAGAACTGAACTAGAACTGAACTAGAACTGAACTAGAACTGAACTAGAACTGAGCTAGAACTGAACTAGAACAGAACTAGAACTGAACTAGAACTGAAATAGAACTGAACTAGAACTGAACTAGAACTGAACTAGAACTGAACTAGAACTGAACTAGAACTGAACTACAACTGAACTGCAACTGAACTACAACTGAACTGCAACTGAACTAAATATTTAGTGAAACATTTTATTTTAATCAATAATTTTATTTTTGACCTTTGTGAGAAATATGCTATTATTGAAGACCTAATACTTATATGCTATATAAGTGTAAAAATATTTATAATATTTCAACAGAATTTCCATAGAAATATCGTATAGAAGTCCAACATAATTTTACATTCAGGTTAATATGACAATTACGTACTGTGAATATGTCCTACAACACCGTAGGTGGTTAGGGTATTATGAGTTTGTGGTAATTTTGGTAGCGCACTAGAAAATATTTTTGGAACCTCAACTCAATGTTTAAATTTGTTCAAAATAATTTTTTGAGTCCATTAAACAATGCATCTCCGTCCGTCAATCTGTCTGTCCATTTTTTCTCATTAATTTCTTTACAACCGTTTTTAATTCTTAAATGTCGTACTTGATTTGTAGAAGCTACAACTTTTTAAAACTTGTTCACACTTGAGATGGTCAACTTTGACAAACTATAGCTTATAACATATTTTTACATAATTTTCTGAAAGCATAGGTCTTCTCCTGTAACATTCTAATACATCTTAATTCGATTCGTTTAGCAGTTTAGAAGATACAGATTTCTTACAAAAAATTTCGGCAACCGGACCTACTGTGCAAGGTATTTATTGAGAGAAAGGTACAACCCTTTCTGTATTATTTGTAACTTTCATTGATTTAATTTTTATTACCACCCACTGTATTTTCTACTGCATTAAGAAACATATACCTGTGTAAATTTTAAACTTACATGGCCATTATTGCTGTTCTAACAAAATGTTTCTATTATTGTTATTTTATATTGTTAAAATAAAATTACTTACATACACAGTCATTTTAAATATACATCTAAAAGTAGAAATTATATAATCGTAGACCTCTCAGTCAGGGGTAAAGTTTAAAGTGTAAATGCTGACTGATTACAGGACATTTTTAACCATAATTGTGGTTAAGTGTAGGTTTATTACTTGAAAATTGTATGTTTGAAACCAACCTAAAAAAGAAAAGAAAATAAGAGAAAAATATTAAATGTTTAGTAAATTAGAAGGTTTAGTAAATGTTAAGAACAGGAGCATATTAAAGAAAATTTAGATAAAGAAAATAAAATAAGAGATTTAAAATAGAATTTAAAAATTTAATATAAAACTTTTATATTTTAATTGTTTTAAAGGAAAAAATTTAATCAATTTTCCTTTCTTCTCTTTGAACGAAAAATAAATCATTATTTTTTTAATTTTCCTTGGATAATTCGATTATTTCTCTAACCTTTCATCTATTAGTCATTTATTTAAAATAAATTATTTTAAAATTAGTTTAAAAGTAACTTTTTTGTTAAACTAAAATAATTTTCACAATTTACATGTCATTTATTTAACTATTTGTTTATTGTTTACTGTATATGTATGTATGAGTATTTTGTTGGATAAATGTCAACAAATTTTCTATAGCTTATTAATTATTTATGATACCTTTAAGCCATTTTGCTAAAATGATAATAAATTCTAAATGCAAAACATATTCCAGCTTTTTGTTGGCTATTAAATGGTTATAATTTTAGGCTACAAAAACAAAAGCCAAAAAGAAAAAATAACAATATTAAAATAACCTGGTTTGTATGTACATACATACGTGTATAAAACTCAAACAATTATATAAAATTGAATTATTTGTAAATTATTTGTTTATATAGGAAAAGTATGCTGCTATAAATATTTGTTATTAATATAAATTTTAATATACAGACTCAGGCAAATGTATATATGTATAACAAACACGCATATTTATATTATGCATATTTACTAATAAACTGATACATGTGTATGCAAACCATATTACAACAATAATAATAACAACAAAAACAATAACAGTAAAATGAACAAAAAATATGAAAGAAAAAAAGTTGATATTCATGTAACCAAAATCATAATGTAATAATCATGTTAAACAAAATAAATTAAATTGATAATGTAACCAGATGTAATGATAAATCATAAATATGTACAACATACAAAAACATATACAAAGACAAACAAATATATAATGGCTTAAACACACATACCTTTACACATACATATAAATAAGCTAACACATATCAAATATAAAAACCCATAAACAATTGAGTTTTTAAGCAAATATTTTAAAAATGACAATATTGAAGTTAAAAAAGAAATTAATATTTAAAATATTCCTAAAATTGTTTGCTGGGTATACATTTACACACATACATTTAAACTCAAGGATATACCATCAATAATATTTGTAGAAATAATCAGAAATTGCTCTCCCTTTTACTATACTTAGGGAGCAATCAACGATTTTCAAAATAATCTTTAAACACTAAAAGATTGCAATAATAACAACAAATGCTACCAACATATTAATTACCCAAAAGCATATAAAACCTAAGAACTTAAATACAAATAAATATTTAAAAACTGGAAATTTATAAAATAATTTTTGAAAAACTTCTATAAAAAGAAAACTTAACGAAATTTTTCTATGAAAAGAAAACTTAACGAAAATTTTCTACAAAAAGAAAAATTAACAAAAAATTTCTATAAAAAAAATTTAACGAAAATTTACTATAAAATAAAAATTAACAACAATTTTCTATAAAAAGAAAACTTAACGAAAAATTTTCTCTAAAAAGAAAACTTAACGAAAAATTTTCTCTAAAAAGAAAACTTAACGAAAATTTTCTGTATAAAGAAAATTTAACGAAAATTCTCTACAAAAAGAAAATTTAACGAAAATTCTCTATAAAAAGAAAATTTAACGAAAATTTTTTATAAAAAAAAATTTCTCGAAAAATTTTCTATAAAAAGAAAACTTAATAAAAATATCATTTAAAAAGAAATTTTAACGAAAATTTTCTATAAAAATAAAACTTAACGAAAATTTTCTATCAAAAGAAAATTTAACGAAAATATTATTTAAAAAGAATATTTAACGAAAATTCTTTATAAAAAGAAAATTTATCGAAAAATTTTCTGTAAAAAGAAAACTTAACGAAAATATCATTCAAAAAGAAATTTCAACGAAAATTTTCTGTAAAAAGAAAACTTAACGAAAATTTTTTTATAAAAAGAAAATTTAAAGAGAATTCTCTATATAAAGAAAATTTAACGAAAATTTATTTATAAAAAGAAAATTTATCGAAAAATTTTCTATAAAAAGAAAACTTAACGAAAAATCATTTAAAAAGAAATTTCAGCGAAAAATTTCTCTAAAAACAAAACAACGAAAATATCATTTAAAAGGAAAATTTAACGAAAATTCTCTATAAAAAGAAAATTTATAGAAAAATTTTCTATAAAAAGAAAACATAATAAAAATATCATATAAAAAGAAATTTTAACGAAAATTTTCTATAAAAATAAAACTTAACGAAAATTTTCTATCAAAAGAAAATTTAACGAAAATATTATTTAAAAAGAATATTTAACGAAAATTCTTTATAAAAAGAAAATTTATCGAAAAAATTTTCTGTAAAAAGAAAACTTAACGAAAATATCATTCAAAAAGAAATTTCAACGAAAATTTTCTGTAAAAAGAAAACTTAACGAAAATTTTTTTATAAAAAGAAAATTCTCTATAAAAAGAAAATTTAACGAAAATTTATTTATAAAAAGAAAATTTATCGAAAAATTTTCTATAAAAAGAAAACTTAACGAAAAATCATTTAAAAAGAAATTTCAGCGAAAAATTTCTGTAAAAACAAAACAACGAAAATATCATTTAAAAAGAAATTTCAAGGAAAATTTTCTGTAGAAAAAAAAACAAACAAAATTTTTATAAAAAGGAAACTTAACGAAAGTTTTCTATAAAAAGAAAACAATGAAAATTTTCTATAAAATAAAATTTAACGAAAATTATATTTAACAAAAAAACTTAATGAAAATTTTCTATAAAAAGAAAACTTAACGAAAATTTTCTACAAAAAGAAAACGAAAATTTTCTATAAAAAGGAAACTTAACGAAAGTTTTCTATAAAAAGAAAACTGAATGAAAATTGTCTATAAAATCAAAAATTAACGAAAATTTTCTAAAAAAATAAAACTCCGCGAAAATTTTCCATAAAAAGATAATAACGAAAATTGTCTATAAAGGGAAAACGAACATTTTCTATAAAAAGAAATTTAAAAAGTTTTCTATGAAAAGAAAATTTAACGAACATTTTCTATAAAATGAAAACTTTACGAAAATTTTTATCAAAAGAAAATTTAACGAAATTTTTCTATAAAAAAAAGTTAAAGAAAATTTTCTATAAAAAAAAAATTTATCAAAAATTTTCTCTAAAAAGGAAATTTACCGAAATTTTTGTATAAAAAAAAAAAAAAAAATTCTATTAAAAAAATAATCGAAAATTTATTACAGAAAAAAAATATCAAAAAATTACTATAAAACAGTAACAAAATATCGATAACTTTTCTATATAAAAGTAAAAATATCAATAACTTTTCTATAGAAAAGTCAAAATATCGATAATTTTTCTATAAAAAAGTCAAAATATCGATAACTTTTCTATAGAAAAGTCAAAATATCGATAATTTTTCTATAAAAAGTCAAAATGTCGAACACTTTTCCATAGAAAAGTCAAAATATCGATAACTTTTCTATAGAAAAGACAAAATATCGATAACTTTTCTATATAAAAGTAAAAATGTCAATAACTTTTCTATAGGAAAGTCAAAATATCGATAATTTTTCTATATAAAAGTCAAAATGTCAATAACTTTTCTATAGAAAAGTCAAAATATCGATAATTGTTCTATAAAATAGTCAAAATATCGATAACTTTTCTATAGGAAAGTCAAAATATCGATAACTTTTCTATAGAAAAGTCAAAATAACGATAACTTTTCTATAGAAAAATCAAAATATCGATAACTTTTCTATAGAAAAGTCAAAATATCGATAACATATCTATATAAAAGTCAAAATATCGATAACTTTTCAATATAAGAGTCAAAATTTCAACAACTTTTCTATAGAAAAGTCAAAATATCGATAATTTTTCTATAGAAAATTGAAAATATCTATAATTTTTCTATAGAAAAGTAAAGTTATCGATAACCCAAATTTTCTAACAACAAATTGTATTTATTTTCCTAAAGAACAGCTATCGTTAATTTTAGTTTTTTATAGAAAAGTTATCTACAGCTTTTCTTTAAAACGTAAAGTTATTGTAGATGTATTAAGATGTCAAAGTATTGGTAACATTTCAATATATTTTTACAGAAGAGTTAAGCTTTTTTTTTTTAATATCCTAATTTCATAGATTTGTCTTTGTTTTTTTATTTAAATAATTTAATTCAATTTATTTCTTGTCATCTCCTCCTTCTACTACATTTTAATTTCTTTATATAACAAAATAAATCTTCCTTAACAAGTCCCTTAAAACTGTCTTAATATTTAACGCTCACAACTTAATAACCGCAAGTTTGTGTAGTATATTTTTTGGCGTCTAAGTCATTTATATTCTGGTTTTGTGCTCACACACACACATAAATACACACCTTTTTGATGTTTTTGTCTGTGATTAAAAATGTTTGTAAGTTTTGGTTTGCGTAAATTGATGCCTGTGGCGTGGCATGCAAAATAAAGGGCTTCATTTTGGAAGAAGTTTCAAATATCACATGAGTTAAAGTTTTAGCCAGCCCATCATGAATTTTAAACAGCTACAATTACGAACATAATAGTTGAATGTCTGCTGGATTTGGAGGTGGTAAAGTTTTGTTAAGAATTGATTAAGAAAACACGGTTTTGGTAAATTAAATATATTTATGTTGTAGAAAACACTAAAGAAGATTTTAAGGACTCTTATCCAATATTAAATTTACTTTGCTTTTCTGAATTTATTTTTCCCTTAAGATATTAATTTCAGTCTACCATCTATTTAATTTGTAGCCTTAAATTAATGTTAATTAATTATATTCATTAGCACATTTTTTTCTTACATATTAATTTATTTTTTTTTATCCTTGGCGCTCTCTTAATTACTCTTAAAACTTTTGTTTTGATTGCCAAAATGTCTGCTTGTCATTATCATAATACTTTCCCATTGATATTATTTCCAAAATTTTTTTTCTCGTTGCCATCTTAATTTACTCATTGTCTGTTACAACATCTTGCTCATTTACTCTTCATACTCATGTGTGTGTGTTCGTGTTTAGTTTTTTTCTTTTTGGGTTTTACCCCAAATTTCATTAATTAATATTACTCATACGCCATGTAGTTCAACAAATTTAATTTATCATTTAAAGACATATACACGCGCGCGAATGCCAAACACATACTCTCATACACTCATATAAACACATTTACAGAAAAACAGGAACAGAATGAAAAAACATTGTAAAAAAAATAAAGTCATAAATCCTATTTACAATTTGGTAGAGTAAATTGCTGTCTCATAATACTTAAAGCACAGCAAGACTTCTCTTGTGGCATTAGCTGCGAAACCAATACATTTATTATAGATCTTTATTCGCAGATTCGTAGATACGTAGTTACACATGTAGTAATTGTGAAATGAACACATGAATATTATTGCCAGGGAAAAATTTGTTGTACCAGTAAAATGTATAAAATTAAACGATGTGCGTTGGTTCTAGGAAAATGAATAGTCAACGAAAAATGTTTTTTGTCTGTAAGTGTTTTACTTTTTGGGCTTAAATGCCAATAAGTATCTTTATGAGTATTCGAAGAAATATTGAAATAAAATTAATGAATTAAAATGCTGTAAAACACAATGTATTCAAAAGAACAGTTACTGCCAACAAAAATATTAATAATATTTTTTATAGAAAATTATGGATAATTTGAGTTTTCTATATCAAAGCTATGGATAACTTAAATTTTCTATAGTCAAGCTAACAATAAATTTATTTTCCCACAGAAATGTTATCAAAAATTTTGCTTTTCTATAAGTTAACGACAACTATACTTTTCTATAGAAAAGTTATAGATAACTTGACTTTTCAAAAGAAAAGTTATCGATAACTTGACTTTTCTATAGAAAAGTTATCGATAACTTGATTTTTCTAAAGAAAAGTTATCGATAACTTAACCTTCCTATAGAAAATTTTTCGATAACTTAACTTTTCTATAGAAAAATTATCGATAAATCGATTTTTCTATAGAAAAGTTATCGATAACTTAACTTTTCTATAGATAACTTTACTTTTCTATAGAAAAGTTAACGATAACTTTACTTTTCTATAGAAAAGTTAACGATAACTTTACTTTTCTATAGAAAAGTTAACGATAACTTTACTCTTCTATAGAAAGGTTATCGGTAATTTGATTTTTCTACAGAAAAGTTATCGACAACTTGACTTTTCAAAGAAAAGTTATCAATAACCTAACTCTTCTATCGAAAAGTTATCGATAACTTTACCTTTCTATAGAAAAGTTGTCGATAACTTAACTTTTCTATGAAAAAGTTATCAATAACTTAACTTTTCTATAGAAAAGTTATCAATAACTCGACTTTTCTATAGAAAACTTATCGATAACTTGACTTTTTTATAGAAAAGTTGACGATAACTTTACTCTTCTATAGAAAAGTTATCGATAACTTTACTTTTCTATGGGAAAGTTATCGATAACTTTACTTTTCTATAGAAACTTTATCGATAACTTTACTTTTCCATAGAAAAGTTATCGATAGCTTGACTTTTCTATAGAAAAGTTATCGATAGCTTGACTTTTCTATAGAAAAGTTATCGATAACTCAACTTTTCTATAAAAAAGTTATCGATAACTTAACTTTTCTATAAAAAAGTTATCGATAACATAACTTTTCTATAGAAAAGTTATCGATAACTTGACTTTTCTATCGAAAATTTATTGATAACTTTTATTTCTTATAGAAAATTTATCGATAACTTTTATTTTGTATAGAAAATTTATCGATAACGTTTTTATAAAAAATTTATCAATAAGAGGAGTTATTGATTAGGTTTTTTTAAAGATAAGCTTTTGTTAATTTTAATTTTATATAACAACATTTTCCTAGCCGTTATCCTCCACGTGTTATTGAACTCTAAAAACATTTCGTATTCATTCTTTTTAACACTCCTTTGTATGAGTAACTTTTTTTTTTTCTTTTTGGAATTTTCATTTGCGATTTTAAATATTTACTTATACTTAACGTGTTGAAAAAATCATTTCATTTGTAAATGGAGTAAGTATCATCATTTTACCAAGTTTTTTTTTTTTTTGTGGACTTAAACACTTTTTATATACTTTTTCATTTCTATAAAAAAAAAAAAAAAAAATGATTTTTTTTCTCGATTACTAGTAGACTCATAGTCAGACTCTTGAATAATATTTGTTTGTAGTGGTCAATTGTAATTTTCATTGGTTTCAGTGCACAAATACTCTCACACTTTGTGTTCTCCAACTCTAACACACATACACATAATAACAAACAGTTTTACTTATATGTGTTTTATAGATATGAAAAAAAATATATATTGAGTGTTTGGTGTATAAACGTTAAAATTTTTTTCAGTAAATGTTTATTTTACACGCACTGTGTGCATAAAAGATACAAAAAAATAAAAGAAAAAATATTTAAAAAAAATCACCTATTTAAATACTTTTGATATTTATACTCGTGAAGCTGGTAGAAAAAGTATAAAAAAACTCAGTTAACAACCACAATACCATTTACTCGTATTTGCCTCAGAATGTGAATGCTTATGATGAGCTTTGCAATGCTGATAATGATTGTGTTTTTTTTTAAGTTTTTTAACTTTACAAAACATTTTTGTTGCTATTGTTGATAATGTATTTAAGTATCATTCAAATTTTCCTGTTTAAACTCATGGTCATCATCATCTTCATTATTGTCAGTACTTACCAGCACTATCAACATCGTTGTCATTACCCCGCTGTTTCTTTTCAACTTAATTTTGGTTTTGTTTTCTTGTAGCAGAGAAATTTATAATTTCTTTTTTTTTTTTAAATCTGCCGACACTTCAAACAGGGAATATTTATTAAAAAAAAAAAAAAAAAAAAAAAAAAAAAAAACTTGCATTTAATTTTTTAAAACAAGTGAGTGGTTGGGGTTTTTAAAGTGGCGGCACATTTCATTTGTGGGTCTCGATTTTTAATTTTGCGAATGAAAATTCTTTCTCAGAAGGAAAAAGCTTCAGAAGAATGAGAACAAATTTAATTTAAAGTAAATTTTTCGGCGATAAAATTTAAATTATTTTAATAACCGATAAGATTTTAAGCCTAAAAATATGCAAAGCTTTTTTATTAAAAGTTAAATATGGAAATAAAAGTTTTGAATAACATTTCTTTAGAAAAGACAAATTATAGATAACTTTTCTATGGAAAAGTAAAGTTATCGATAACTTTTCTATAGAAATCTACAGTTATCAATAATTTTTATAAAGAAAAGTTAAGTTAAAAAGTTAAGAAAAGTAAAGTTATCGATAACTTTTCTATGGAAAAGTCATGTTATTTATAACTTTTCTATAGAAAAGTCAAGTTATCGACAATTTTTCTATAGAAAAGTAAAGTTATCAATAACTTTAGTACAGAAAAGTAAAGTTATCGACAACTGTACTATAGAAAGGTAAAATTATCGATAACTTTTCTATAGAAAGGTAAAGTTATCGTTAACTTTTATATAGAAAAGTAAAGTTGTCGATTACTTTGTATAGAAAAGTTCAGTTATCGATAACTTTTCTTTAGAAAAGTCCAGTTACCGATAGCTTTTCTTTAGAGAAGTCCAGTTATCTATAACTTTTCCATAGAAAAGTAAAGTTATCGATAACTTTTCTATAGAAAAAGAAAGTTATCGATAACTATCCTATAGAAAAGTAAAGTTATCGATAACTTTGTACAGAAAAGTCCAGTTACCGATAACTTTTCTTAAGAGAAGCCCAGTTATCGATAACTTTTCTATAGAAAAGTCAAGTTATCGATGTTTTCTATAGAATAGAAAAGTCAAGTTATCGATAACTTTTCTATAGAAAAATAAAGTTATCGATAACTATCCTATAGAAAAGTAAAGTTATCAATAACTTTTCTACAGAAAAGTAGTTATCGATAAATTTTCTATAGAAAAATAAAATTATCGATAACTTTTCTATAGAAAAGTAAAGTTATCGATAACTTTTCTATAAAAAGGTATAGTTATCGATAACTTTTTGATAGAAAATTAAAGTTATCGATAACTTTTTAAAAAAAAATTAAAGTTATCGATAACTTTTTAAAAAAAATTAAAGTTATCGATAACTTTTCTATAGAAAAGTACAGTTATCGATATTTTTTCTATAGAAAACTCACGTTGTCGATAACTTTTATACAGAAAAGTCAAGTTATCGAAAACTATTCTACAAAAAGCTAATGTTATCGAAAACTTTTCTGTAGAAAGATAAAGATATCGTTAGCTTTTATATAGAAAAGTAAATTTATCGATAACTTTACTATAGAAAACCCACTTTATCGATACTTTTCTATAGAAAACTCAAGTTATCGATATCTTTTCTTTAGAAAAGTCAAGTTATCGATAAATTTTTTATAAAGAAGTCAAGTTATCGATAACTTTTCTATAGAAAAGTCACGTTATTGATAACTTTTTATAGAAAAATCAAGTTATCGATTAATATTCTATGGAAATGTACAGTTATCGATAACTTTTCTATAGAAAAGTCAAGTTATCGAAATCTTTTCTACAGAAAAGTCAATCGATTACTCTTCTATAGAAAAGAAAAGTAATCGATCATTTTTTCTGTAGGAGAGCAAAGCTAATGATAATTTGTCTATAGAATTATGAAAATATCAGGTTATCTTTAAGAAGACTTTGAAGAGTTAATTTTAATTTGTATGTTTTTGATTATTTCATTTTTTTACTTACTTTATGACTAATTCATTTCATTTTCAATTAAATTTTAAAACTAATTTAGCTCTAAATTGAATTCCCTCTTCAGGTTTTTAAATAGCATTTTTGTTGTTTCGTAATTTTTCTCTACTGCCAGTTTAAAGTTAATTATAGACCCTCTTAATTTATTTAACATGCAACAATTAATTACTTTATATATTGTTGTACAATCTAAAGCTAAAACACATAAACATTTCTACATACAAATGTTAATAACAATTGCTTAACTCTTAATTACTAGTTTTGCTTGAACAAAACTGATGTTATTTTAGATTTTTTTTTTTTCATTAAAAAAATAAATTTAAGAGTTTTTTTAAAGGGCCCTCATATATAACTTGGTATTTTTTGTTGGTTGTCGTGTATGTGTATGTAATTTCATTGTTACGTGCTAAAATAAAATACATCATTTAGAACTACAAAAATTACACATAAATACCATAACACAAACATATCCACACGTATGTTCTCATGAAATAAAAGAGAAAAATTTAACAAATGTATGTAGTTGAGCTTGTCATAGAAAAACAAAAATGAAAATAAACTTTTGGTATATTGTTTTAATGAATGGAATTACAACATTTCAAAAGGCAACAACAAATTGCATTCAAACATTTAAATGTATAGAAAGCCCTTGTACAGAGAGAGAGAGAGTGAAAGAGAAGGAACATATGTGTAGAAAGCATTAAAATTTAAACAACAAATATTTATGTTTATTTAACAACAACTACAAATAAAGGACACATGATCTACTATTTGCAACTTTTGTTGCAATTTTTATTTTGTTTTTTCCTACTAATTGCACATTTGTGAGTATGTGTTGGTAGTTGTGAGTGTGTGAAAATGATGTTCATTAAGGTCATCAATGGTAGAGAATGAAATATTTGTTTTAAACACAAAACTGAAAAAAACAGAATTTCGGTAATGATGAATGAGTATTACAATTATAAGAATTTTGCAGGACATTAAAAAGTTAGACTTGGTTAAGTCATCAAAATCTTCTAGTAATTATTAAATCTCATTTCTCTTTTAAGTCCTGCAAAATTGATTAAGTAGCAAACCAAAACTGAATTTTTAAATAAAATACAAAACATTTTTAACTCCAGTAATATTTTTTAAGTCATAAATTCTCTTATTAATAAATTTCAAACAAATAATGCCAAGAAACATTTAGCACAAAATATCAAGAGTGAGTCTTAGATATAGACAGGACTATTTAAGAACTGACATAGTAACAACATGAGTAACAATTTAACCACCCACTCAAATAAAAAAAAAAAAATGTGCCTTTAGAAAATGAAATTGAAAAAATTTGTGTACGTAATTGTCTGTGTGTGTGTGTGTTTGAGTAAATATAAGTACATATGTGCTTTAGTTTAAAATACACATAGATAAACCATAAACTGTCACTCAAAATGTTAAACAATTGAATAAGTGAATATAATAAAGTCTAGGCAAAAAATGTGAATTTTAAGCACGTAAAAGTATAAAAGTTTTAAATTGAATTTTAACCACATTTACAAGGAAAGTTTAAATTTAAAACGGTAGTCGTATGAGTAATATTTAATATTAAAGTAAACCTATTTTACTAATACGACTCGGAAATTATAAATAAAAGACATATATATAAAAAAAGTTAAAAACGAAAATTCTATTAAACATATTTCGTTATCGAAAACTTCTCCATAAAAAAGCTATATTATATCTATACAAAAATGTTGGTTATCGAAATGTTTTCTAAATGAAAAGTTGTCAAAAACTTTATTTCTCATTGGAAAGGCATCGATATAAATAAATTTATTTTTTTTTAGAAAATTTTCCATAACTATATTTTTCTCCTTCTTTATACCCATCATCAAAAAGATGGTGGTATATTGATTTTGTTATTCCATATGTAAAATGTCGAAAGAGTTATTTAAGACCCATAATGTATATATCTTCTGGGTCCTGGTTAGATTCTAGCAATGTCCCTCCGTCTGTCCGTCTATTAAAAACAGGATAGCTCAAGCGCAAACGGGACAAATTAGGGGAACACAATTTGGCTTAAGTATTTACCTTATATAACGTTTATTTGGTATCGAAAATAAGCAAAATCGGTTAATAAACAAAAAAATTATGGACAAAATACTAGAAACACAGGGTGTCCGTTTTAGCTTTATGTCATACTTTTCTGCTGATATCTCTTAAACAAAAGCTTGTACGATAACGAAATTTTGTACAGATAGTTCAAGGACCAATTTAAACTCGGAAGCTAAAAATGGGCGTGGTCCGCCCACCTCCCATATAACCTAAAATTTTGAAAAAGTTGATGGTGGGTATACAAATTCCAAATATAGCCTTTCCAAATATAACATTCGCGCTTGTTTTCTTTAAATATGTAATCGATCATTTTTTCGATCACTTTCTTTTTCTGTAGAAAAGTTATCGATAACGCTACATTTCTATAAAAAAGTATCAATAACCTTATTTTTCTATAGAAAACTTATTGATAAATTGACTTTTCTATAGAAAAGTTATCGATAACTTGACCGTTTTTTGGAATGTTATCGACAACCTGATATCTTGACTTTTCTATAGAAAAGTTATCGACAACTTTGCTTTCTTTAAAAAATGTATCGACATCTTGACTTTTCTATAGAAAAGTTATCGATAACTAAACTTTTCTATAGAAAAGTTATCGATAACTTTCCTTCTCTATAAAAAAGTTATCGACGACTTGACTCTTGTAAAGAAAAGTTATCGACAACTTGACTTTTCTAAAGAAAAGTTATCGATAATTTAACTTTTCTATAGAAAAGTTATCGATAACTTGACCTTTTTATAGAAAAGTTATCGATAACTTAACATGTCTATAGAAAAGTCATCGATAACTTAACTTCTCTATATAAAAGTTATAGGTAACTTAACATTTCTATAGAAAAGTTATCAATAACTTCACTTTTCCATAGAAAAGTTATCGATAACTTGATTTTTCTATAGAAAAGTTATCAATAACTGAACTTTTCTATAAAAAAGTTATCGATAACTCGACTTTTCCATAGAAAAGTTATCGATAACTTGAATTTTCCGTAGAAAAGGTATCGATAATTTTTATTTTTTATAAAAAAGTTATCCATAACTAATTTTCTACACAAAAGTTATTGATAACTACTTTTCTATATAAAAGTTAACGATAACTTTACTTTTCTCTAGAAAAGTTATCGATAACTTTACTTTTCTATAGAGAAGTTATCGATAAATGTTTTTTGTATAGAAAAGTTATCGATAACTTTACTTTTCTATAGAGAAGTTATGGATAACTTTATTTTCCTATAGAAAAATTCTCGATAACTTTGTTTAATTACCGCTATTTTTCTTTGCCTACAGAAGTTATCGATAACTTTTTTTTTAGGAGAAGAGTGATCGATATTTTTGTTTTTTTTTATGGATATATATCTTCAATTTTGATTTTTGTTTTATTCACGGTTTTATAGAATTTTAGCGTTTTGATCAATAATTCCGAAATTTCACCAAAAATTCGGAATTTTATCAAAAATCCAAAATTTTACATACAAAATTTGAAAATTCACCTAAATTCAAAATTTCACGAACATAACAAAATTTCACCAAAAATCCTAAAATTATCTAAGAATCTGAAATTTCACCAAAAAATTCAAAAATTCACCAAGAAATCGAAATTTTATAAAAAATTTTAAATTTCACAAAAAAAAAAAACCGAAGAATTCTGTAAACCGATAATTCATCAAAAATTTAAATTTCAATAAAAATTAGAAATTTCATCGAGAATTCAATGCTGCTCTTTATTACGAGAAAACAAAATATTTTAATATTTAGTGCTATAAAGGTAATGTTTCACCAAATTTTCATAAAAATTACAAAATTTCTCCCAAAATTTAAAATTTCACAAAAAATTCGAAATCTTACCAAAAATCCAAAAATTCAAAATTTCGCCAAAAATTCGAAATTTCACTAAAAGTCCAAAATTTCACCAGAAAAAAAAAATCACCATAAATTTTAAATTTTACCAAAAATCAAGTAATTCACAAAAAATACAAAATTTTATCAAAAATTTTACTAAAAATTAAAAATTTCACCAAAAAAAAAAAAAAAAAAATCGAAATTTCACCCAAAAATCTGAAAATATACTAAAATTTCAAGATTTCAACAATACCTTAAAATTTCGCAAAAAATTTTAGGTTTTAACAAAAATAAGCAAATTTATCCCAAAGTTCGATTTCCTTCGATTAATTTTTTTTTTTCTCACAAATATCCTCAAATTAACACAATTGCAGAATTCGTCTCACATTTTGTGTTCTATTGTAAACACAGCAACAAGGTTACATCTTTCTTCAGAAAGATCTACCATAAAGCTAGCTTAAATCTTCACTTCTAACTAAGTCTAATTATAATTTTAATCTTGAGTAAAATTTTAAATTCATTTAGAGATATTTATTTAGCTAAGTTTAAGCCTCAAATATGTGTTTTATTTAATTACAAAACTAAATCAGTCCAATCTTAAGTCTTATAAAGGCATGTACCACAGAATTAAAATATTGCTAAGTTGCTATATGATATTTGCTGACTATAAAATATAATTAATAATTATTTAATTCTAAAATATTACTCCTACATTACCATTAACATTAATTTCTTATCTTTAACCTCCCTTACGTATACTTAATATTTATTTCATAATAATAAACATTACTCATACGCCCTATATTTTATATTATAGCTAAAAAACATTTACTGATATATCTATATTTTTTCTCGAAAAAATTCTGCTTATATTTTCCAATTTGATTTTTTTTTTTTTTTTTTTTTTTGCTTCAACAAAATTAACTTTATTCCTATCTAGATCTTAATATTTTTTTTTTTTCTCTCAATAAATTGCCTTACACATTTACCCAGCAATCTCATATTTAGTGTTTTTTAGGATTCTTCTTTTTCTTCTCTCAATTCTTTTATTACAATTTTCTATTTCATTTTTTTTTTTTTTTTTATCGCATTTATAACACTAGAGCTGTTCTATCACGCCTAAATGCTGATTACATCTTAAAGATATGCAAGTGATATGTACTTAAACAGGAATAGGAAAATAATCTAAGTATATATGTCTGTGTATATATATGTATGTATGTGTGTTTGAAATATGTAGGTGCCTGTGTACTTAGACACATTACTGTGGATTGACTAAACGTGCATAGACATACTAACAATTTTCACTGAGAAAAAAAGGAAATGAGTAAAAGCTTAAGTGTAACAAGAGGATGAGGAGGAAAAAGAAGAAGTAGCTGTTGAGATTGCTAAGAGTGGGTGTTTATATGATAAAAATGTTGAGCTACCTTTGCATGTATAAGTAAGCTGCTATATTAGGTGACGTTATAAAGCTTAAAGTAGTTTGTTTTTTTTTTTATAAAAGATTTTTAAAGATAAACGTAAACAATTTCCTCCTACCTTCCTTTAGCTAACTTAAACGAAATTCGTTGACGATGATGCCAAGGAAG
This sequence comes from Protophormia terraenovae, assembly GCA_951394005.1. Lineage (NCBI taxonomy): Eukaryota > Metazoa > Arthropoda > Insecta > Diptera > Calliphoridae > Protophormia > Protophormia terraenovae. The sequence continues at coordinate 6,962,927 of OX596075.1, forward strand.
AGGAGGAGTAATATTGAAACCAAAATAACACGACCTAATATAATTTTATATATTGTATTAGTTTTTTTTTTTTTCGATTTTCATTTCAATATACATACATATATTATAGAAAAAGAACACCACATGAAGTAAAAAAAAGCAAAATAACTTTAACATATTTGCTAGAGGATATGAAAATCGATATGGATGCTTTCAATAATGTGATAGAATTGGAAAAAAGCGCAGAAAAAAAAATCATAAATAAATATAAAATACAAATGGGAAAAATAAAAATATGTATCTCCTACATATGAATACATCTTTTTTTGTACTTAGAATATATATATGTCTTATAGGTGTGAATTTTGTGTGTTTATATTTGAAATGTTAAGAATTATTATTAGGTTTAAATAAGGTGGAAAATATTTGAGGCAAATCATAAGATAACTGTAATGGAAAATGTTATCAATAAAATAAACTAAATTTAAATATTAAATGTGATTTAATATAGAAAATAAATCGAATTTTTTGAGAAATAAAATATTCTATTAAATCAAATGAAGAAAAAAAAAAGTAATTTTTTACATCCAAATATATAATAGAACGTAGAATTTTGTTATCTATTAACACTGTGAATTTTATTTAATTTAGTTCATAGGTTAAGCAATACTGCATATATCCCTTTTATTGAATTCTCTAAAACTGCTAAAAATTAATTATTGAACTTAAATATTTTTTTATTTTTTTTTTTTTTTTAATAAAAAATATAAAATAAAATTAAAAAAAATCCCTAATATTTAAAACAATAATCAATTTATTTTGAAAATTTGTCCACTACAACTCGTAATTAAGTGTCCCACATAAGCACCATGAGTTTTGTTTAAGTATCTCCATATATTCAAAAGCAGTTCATATATCCTTTTTCAAAAAAAAATATCAAATTACCACAGAAATGTACTATTTTGTTAAAATAATCCATTTCCTATATTACTAAAGACAAAAAATAATAAATTTTAAATAAATTTTAGAAATTTTGAAATAATAATTTTAATATTTAAAAAAATTCCAAAAACAACTTAACTAAAACTCATATCTTCTAATCTTTTATAAGCCTACCAAAGCTTTTTTTAAATTGCAGCTTCTGTTTAGAAGCCAGCCATATATCCTTTTTTCGAAATAACAAGATTTGTATATTTTTCTTTTATTTTAAAATAAATCAAATCAAAAAATACAATTTAATCACAACTTTTTAGTTCTTGTGATTAAATTGTCGTCTATAAGTCGAAAAAAAAAAATTATAAAATTTTGTATTAAAAAAAAAAAAAAAAAAAAAAGTAATTTAGTTAAGAAACGTTTCCACCACAATTTATAAATTAGTGTGGTTACGCTCAAGCAAAAAATAATATTTAATCACAACTTTTTAGTTCTTGTAATTAAATTTTTGTTTATAAGTCAAAAAAAATTATAAAATTTTATATAAAAAAAAATAAATAATAATAATATTTTAAACGAAAAACTAATTTAGTTAAGAAATGTTTCCACCACAATTTAAAAATTAGTATCCTTTAAAAGTACCATCAATTTATTTTCAATTATCTGTTGTGGTTCAGCAGCTTTTCATATATCCTTTTTTCTATATGCTACTAAATTTCAATAAAAATTAATAAATTACTAACATAAACCATTTTCTACATTATAAAATACAAAAAAGGATAAATTTTTTAATAAATTTATAATTTTTTAAATAAAAATTAAAATATTAATATACATAAAAATTAAAAAATTAAAAAGAGAATTTGAACACTACTCGTACTTTTTTGTTCTCTGTAAGCCCAACAAGGCTTTTTAAAATAGCTGTATTGGTTTAGAAGCCAGTCATATATCCTTTTTTAAAATGTTTCTTCAGTTCCAGTTCAGTTCTAGTTCAGTTCTAGTTCAGTTCTAGTTCAGTTCTAGTTCAGTTCTAGTTCAGTTCTAGTTCAGTTCTAGTTCAGTTCTAGTTCAGTTTTAGTTCAGTTCTAGTTCAGTTCTAGTTCAGTTCTAGTTCAGTTCTAGTTCAGTTCTAGTTCAGTTCTAGTTCAGTTCTAGTTCAGTTCTAGTTCAGTTCTAGTTCAGTTCTAGTTCAGTTCTAGTTCAGTTCTAGTTCAGTTCTAGTTCAGTTCTAGTTCAGTTCTAATTTAGTTCTAATTCAGTTCCAATTCAGTTCTAGTTCAGTTCTAGTTCAGTTCTAGTTCAGTTCTAGTTCAGTTCTAGTTCAGTTCTAGTTCAGTTCTAGTTCAGTTCTAGTTCAGTTCTAGTTCAGTTCTAGTTCAGTTCTAGTTCAGTTCTAGTTCAGTTCTAGTTCAGTTCTAGTAGAGGTATTATTTAATAAAATAAAGAATGAAAAGAGTCTTCACAGGTGTATATAATTCCAGGTACAGCCATCCTTCAATTAATAAGACATTGAGGTGTTAATTTCTTCTTTCTGGTAGTTTCGTTTTATATTTTTAATTTAATTTCTTTATTATAATTATTGAACTTTTTATAGATGAATCCCGCAAAGCTTTTCAGCTTGTCTGCAGGAAAGTTAATAGAAATTCACATTGTTTTATAATTTTGATTGTTCATTGCAAACTTATGAGATATTTTTTTATTTCATTATATTTTTTGTAGTTGTTTTTAATATTCATGATATTTGTTGGTATTTTGTTTAAAATGGTAGGCAGTGCAACAGGAAGCGTGTTTCGCCCATATTCGTTAAAGAAGCGTTCTACTTTGAATCTTCCTTGTGATCTTATTCTCGTGTTATGAGCATGATCAATTGGTTTTAAAAATCGAGTGTCATTATCAAATTCTTTTATTATAGTTGTGTAGTAAATGTTTTTAATATTTAGTACATTTAAGCTTTTGGCAAGGTTGATTGTATCGTGTGTGTATGATTCATTTGTGTTGATTAAATTGTTATTGGTGTAGTGTTGATATTTTTTCCATAAAATTTTTAGCAGGCTGTTTTGTGTTTTTTGTAGTGTACTATTGTATTTTACATTTCCCCACGCTGTTATACCATGTCGAATATAAGATTCAGCTAACGAAAAATATGCTTGACGCAGCACATCATAGGTGGCGCAGTTACCTAAGTGGTAGAGGACAAATATTGACTTTCTTAGTTTCTTTTGTAAATTTTCAATATGATATTTCCATTTAAATTTATTATCAACGATTACTCCTAGATACTTATAGGTATTGACCATTTCCAGAATTGTTGAGCATGTATCATTAGTGATTGTGCTGTTATTTGCATTATTGTGTAGGCAATTTGTGTTGTGGAACTTAATTTCTATATTAGATTCTGCGATATGTGGCGGTTTAATATGCATGATTTTTGTTTTATTAGCATTAATGATGAGCCCATTGTCATGGCACCATTTTGTTGCAATATCTAATTGTTCCTGCATTTTATTTTTTGCGTCTATTATATTTCTTTCGGCTACTATTATGGCGGTATCGTCAGCATATGCAAAAGTTGTACCTTCTTTTAAGCACTTCAACATATCATTTGCATAAATTATATATAATATTGGACCTAGTTTGGAACCTTGTGGCACCCCACAGTTATATGTCACTTTGTCGCTTATTTTATTGTTTATTTTCACACAAAAATTTCTGCATTCTAAATAGCTTTTAAACCATTTCAATATGTTTCCTCTTATACCAATTTTTTCGAGTATTTCCAATAATTTTGTGTGTGAGAGAGTGTCAAATGCTTTGCTGAAATCGATAAATAGGACGAGGACATGCATATGGTGACTTAAACATTCATTAATATAATTTGAAAAATTTCCAAGAAGTTTGTTTATATTTTTGCCTTTTTGAAATCCAAACTGGTTTTTATTAATGATTTTATATTTTCTAAGAAAGTCTGTGAGTCCTCTGACTATTACTTCCTCAAGAATTTTATCGATTATCGAAAGAATAGCTATTGGTCTATAATTATTAAAATCAGATTTATCGCCATTCTTGTAAATTGGTCTGACAATTGATGTTTTGAGTATATCTGGTACAACTGATTGTTCTAAACTGGCATTTATTAATTTAGTTATAACAGGGGCAAAAATACCAGCATTTGTTTTGAGATCCCTAGGTCGTATTCCATCGGATCCGGCACCTTTTCTAACGTTGAGGGATTTTAAAATATGGAGAATTTCTTCTTCGGTTGTATGTTCGACGTATATCGTGTTAGTTACCGAAATGTTAGGATTAGGTATTGTTTTAATATTACAACTGTGTAAGATTCTTTTGACATTAGTATTAAAGTTTAAGGAAAAGTTATTTACAATATCTGTTAAATTTTCGTTTTTAAAATTATTCATTATAAAACTGTCTATATTTGTTGATTTTTTTTCCAATTATTTCATTTATTAATTGCCATCTTATTCGCATATCATGTCTGTTCTCAATAAACTTATTTTTATAATATTTATTTTTTTCAAAAAGGATTATTTTATTTAATTTATTTCTAAAAGTTTTGTATTCGTTTTCATAAGTTTTGCTTTTGCGATTATTTCGCCATTTTTTAAAAAGTTTATCCCTTATATCACAAGATTTTACAATATTATCATTTATCCAAGGAGTTGATGATCTTTTTTTTAACTTAATTTCTTTTTTTATTGATTTTTTATATATTTCACAAAATTTGTTATTAAATTTATTAAACAGGTCATTTGGGTTGGACGTTTGATTTATTAAACAGTTCCAGTTTGTTTCACGTATTTGTTTATTTACTTTATAATTCTGAAATTGTGGCCCTTGGTTTAAAAGAGTTTCCTTTCTCTGGTCGTTTACTTTTTCATCTACACAAAAAAATAACGAGTAGTGGTCAGATATTGTTGTTGTTATTATTGCAGCATAATTTTTTGATGTTGTTTTCTTGTTTTTCGTAAACAAATGATCGATACACGTGTATGTATTTCTTTTTGGATCTTCACGTGTACTCTCATTTATCATACATTGCAAACCATTACTTGTTGTCATATTAAGATATGTTGTTGTTGTAATATTGTCTCTTAATATATCAATGTTTACATCTCCCACTAATATAATTTCTTGTTTTTTCTTTCAGTTCAGTTCTAGTTCAGTTCTAGTTCAGTTCTAGTTCAGTTCTAGTTCAGTTCTAGTTCAGTTCTAGTTCAGTTCTAGTTCAGTTCTAGTTCAGTTCTAGTTCAGTTCTAGTTCAGTTCTAGTTCAGTTCTAGTTCAGTTCTAGTTCAGTTCTAGTTCAGTTCTAGTTCAGTTCTAGTTCAGTTCTAGTTCAGTTCTAGTTCAGTTCTAGTTCAGTTCTAGTTCAGTTCTAGTTCAGTTCTAGTTCAGTTCTAGTTCAGTTCTAGTTCAGTTCTAGTTCAGTTCTAGTTCAGTTCTAGTTCAGTTCTAGTTCAGTTCTAGTTCAGTTCTAGTTCAGTTCTAGTTCAGTTCTAGTTCAGTTTAAAGTTTTTATTTTATTTTCCTATTTCTAAATATCTGAAAAATACATACAAATATTTAAAGTCCACTTAAAGGATCTAAATAAAACTAAAACTATAAAAGCTTTTAATAAAAAATGACACATAAAAATTTTAACAAAATCTCTTAACACTTTAAGAACATTTCAAGGTTAAAAAAGAAGATTCTAAAGAACAACAACAATAAATGCAAGTTTCCATTTGAAAGGCCTCTTTATGTCTAAACAATTTCAAAAAGTTTGATGTTTAGACTTTAATACTTTAACCTCTACAGCCTCCTTTAAGAAAACTTAAAATGTTTAACAAAACTTTAACTTAACAAATACATTTATATATAAAACACATACAAGTGTACTTTAACATGTATATAAACATATACTTATACACACAAACAAATTTTCTCGTAACCAGTCGTGCAAACAAATATAATTTCATAACAAACTGTTCAATGATGACGTATGTGTAAGGATAATGCTATATATGTATTTATATTTGTTAGAGTATGAGTATTAGTATGTGTTTACGCTGGCTTAAGCAAGAAGAAAAGTTAAAAGATGAAATGTTGCTTAGTATTATAGAGAGAAAAAGAAGAAGAAAAAAAAAAAACACAAGACTTGACTAGACTTGAGCAAGCATAAAACTACGTGAAGTCTAAGGCTGGAAAAAAATAAAGAAAAGAAAAAAATTAAACAGCAATCTACAACAATATTCTTACTCCCATACATGTTTAAACTCTCATTTTATTATATCTTTTTAGTTTTTTTTTTTTCCTATACTCTATGCTTCTTGATAAAAAGCCAAAGCACGTGCTTTGTTATAGAGGAGTAAAACCGTAAAACCTTTAAAGAATACCGAATAAGGTTTTATGTAAAGGATATCTCAAGAGGACATATATAATCACATATAAACATACTCATACCCACCCTTAACAGCCAGCACTTAACGATAAATTTAAACAAAAAACAATACAAACATAAACTTCTAAACAAACTTGTAATAAATATATTGAGCAGGTTTTATACAATAAAGGTCATGGGAAGTAACTAAGTATAAAAGTAACTAAAAGCCTAAGGACATATAACAAAAGTAAAAAAAGAAGACAAACATAATAGAAAAAAAAACGATATTAAAGAACAATGACCCAAAGCTTTTAGAAATATAATAAAAGAAAAAGAAAACGTAAACGTAAAAATAAAAACAGTAGGAGCTAATGGAAACGATTAGAAGAAATGCTAAAAATAAAGTTTAAAAGTGGAAAAATGTTTAACATTTCCTTAGGAATCTACTGTTTAATTTTTTAAGGTAAATTGTGTACAAAATCAACAACAAATTATCAACCTGAAACGTGATTTTGTCAAGCAATAGCTTTTGTTTTTTATAATAAAATAAAAAATAAAAAAATAGCCTAAAAGTATGCCATATATTATAAGAAATTGCTAAAAATGTGTTTGAAATAATACGCGCAGTTATTGCTTAAATACTCCGGCTTGTTAAGACAGGAAAAAGGTCAAGGTTAAAAAAGAAATTAAAGTTTCTATAAATCGAATACAAATATTTTTAAAGACAAAATACCGTTAACTTTTCTATCGAAAATTAAAGATTCCGACAGAAAAGTTATCAATAAATATTCTAGAGAAAAGTAAAGTTATCGATAACTTCTATAGAAAAAGAAAGTTATCGATAACTTTCCTATAAAAAAGTATAGTTATCGATAACTTTCCTATAAAAAAGTATAGTAATCGATAACTTTTCTATAGAAAAGCTTAGTAATCGATAACTTTTCTATAGAAAAAAATTTTATCGATAATTCTTATATAGAAAAAGAAAGCTATCGATAACTTTTCTATAGAAAAGTAAAGTTATCGATAAATTCTCTAGAGAAAAGCCAAGTTATCGATAATTTTTCTATAGAAAACATAAATTATCGATAACTTTTAATAGAAAAAGAAAGTTATCGATATCTTTCTATAAAAAAAGAGAGTAGTCGATAATTTTTCTATAGAAAAAGAAAGTTATCGATAACTTTTCTATATATATAGTTATCGATAAATTTTCTATAGATTTAGAGTTATCGATACTTTTTCTATAGAAAAAAAGTTATCGATACTTTTTCTATAGAAAAAAAGTTATCGATAACTTTACTATAGAAAAGTCATGTTATCGATAACTTTTCTATAGAAAAGTAAAGTTATCGATAACTTTTCTAAAGAAAAGTAAAGTTATCGATAACTTTTCTATAGAAAAGTCAAGTTATCGATAACATTTCTATAGAAAAGTCAAGTTATCGATAACTTTTCTATAGAAAAGTCAAGTTATCGATAACTTTTCTATAGAAAAGTAAAGTTATCAATAACTTTTCTATAGAAAAGTAAAGTTATCGATAACTTTTCTACAGAAAAGTCAAGTTATCGATAACTTTTCTACAGAAAAGTCAAGTTATCGATAACTTTTCTACAGAAAAGTCAAGTTATCGATAACTTTTCTATAGAAAAGGAAGGTAAATTAAACGAAAAATTTTCTATGGAAAAGTCTAGTTCTATAAAAAAGTCCAGTTATCGGTTGTCGGTGAAATGCGTGTTATCGAAATAACTCAATAAAAAAATTTTTGTTATCCAAAATATTTTCTACAAAAAATTTTTGTTATCGAAAAAATTTTCTATAAAAATTTTTTGTTATCGAAAAATATTCTATAGTTTTTGTTATTGAAAAATATTCTATGAAAAATGTTATCGATACAAAAAATTTTTGTTATCGAAAAATTTTTTATAAAAAATTTCTGTTATCGAAAAATTTTCTATAAAGAATGTTTGTTATCGAAAAATTTTCTATAAAAAACTTTTGTTATCGAAAAATTTTCTATAAAAAATTTTTATTATCAAAAATTTTCTACAAAAAATTTGTGTGATCGAAAAATTTTCTATAAAAAATTTTTGTTATCGAAAAATATTCTATAAGGAATTTTTGTTATCGAAAAATATTCTATGAAAAATGTCATCGAAAAATTTTCTATAAAAAAATCTGTTCTGTAAGAAATTATTTTTATAGAAAATTTTTCAAAAAAAAAAAAAATATATTTACAGAAAAAAATTTTACAGAAAAAAAAAATATTTATTTGAAAAATTTTCTATAAAAAAATTAGTAATCGATTAAATTTTCTGTAAAAAGTTTTTGTTATTTCGAATTTGAGATATGAAACTAGATTTTTTTTATTTTAAAGCAATTTTCACAAAACATTAAATATTCGCCCCTTTAAGTATGCTACAATTTTAATTTTTTCCATCATAAATTCCCCACAGAATATGCCACAATTTTTTTCCATCGTTTGGTTTAAATTTCAACATACCACTAAATTAAACCCCAAACTAAATAACAATTATTTTTCTATTAAATTTATATCACATGTTGACTCGCTCCCCTTATGACTGAATAAAAATAACTAGAAGAGAAAAGGGGGAGAGAGAGAAAGACAGTAAAAATAAAAACCCAAAACAGGGAATAAACATGTGTAAAAATTCCCATTTTGATATGTTTAAATGACTTTTTGTGGTAATAACACATACTAGCAAATACTAGCAAAATAGTAGTTGTTAGTAGTACTAGTACCCACATAAAAACCAATGATAGACAGAACAGCAAAAATAAAAAAACGCACGCAGCAAAAAAGTTAAAAAAAAAAATGAACCAACAGACCTTTATACATTTATTTAAACGAACAATAACCACTCAGACATCAACATCGTCATCATCATCAGCATTGACTCTAACGTCATCATCAGCATGACATTATACACAAACCATCATGAATCGAATAATTTTATAGATCCAACATCAACAATTTCCTCTCCCTCTCGCCCCTACAGGACGCAATAAAATTAAATGAAGAATAGAGAAAAAAATATACACAGAAAATTGTGTAATTTCATATAAAAAAATTAGATTTACGCTTAATATATTTTAGTTAATATCACATGAAAATAATACAATCAAAAGTGAACATAAAAAAGAAAAGAGAAATATATAAATAAATAAATGAATAAAAAAAGAACATATAAACATACATACAAAAACATTAGGGTCAGTCAAATAAATAATCCAAGGGTCAGTAATTTATTGTCCACAACAGTCAATAAAAAAACTTTTCCATTTAACAAATTTCAAACAAAATTTGATCCTTAGAATTAGTTGTTTTTTTTTTAACATTTTCTTTAAAACCAATTTTAACTTAAAATCATTTCTAACCTCCCTAATATGTAAAATGTATTCATACCATGGCAAATAAAATATAATAAAATTTATCACTAACAAAAATCAAAAAAATTCCACGAAAACGAAAGAAAAAAAAGAAATGTTTATATTGACAATAAAAGGTCAGTGTCATAAGCATAAATACAGCAAATAATGTGAAATAAAAAAGAAAAATTAAAAAACAACTGGTCAACACGATAAAAAGGTAAATAATATAAAGAACAGCTGTTGCGATTTTTTTTATATTAGTTTTTTTATTTTTCTAAAAAAAAAAAAAGGAAGAAAAAATTTATTGAAATACTTAACGCTAATTTCATCAAGTTATTTACAAAATTATACGTAAACAAATACTCGAATCAGTATATTGAATTACACTAACAGGAATACTTAACATTTTCTCGCATGATAGAAATATTTTTTTATCGTACTGTTATTAATCTCCCTCTCAATTATATATATGTAATCATGTTTGTAACATGTGTAATATGCGTAAGTTACACTCATTTAAATTATTAATTTTATGACCATATATGGTAATATTTTTGGGGAGCTAAAAATGAAACATCACTTGTCTTTCTCCCACTAAAGATCAATTAATTGCATTCAACTTTATATTTCATTCTCCTTTTTTTTATTATTAATTAATACGCATTTTTCTTCTTTTGTGATTACGCACTTTAAAATGTTTTAAACTGATAAATCAATTTCATTAGCAAAGTAAAAGTGGAAGAAACTATACGGTGTGAATATAATTGCAAAGTGAATATACGCATTAAATTATAATATAATTTTAAAAACGTGTTAAAGTTTTTCCTAATTTAATAAAAAAAGATTTAAATAAAACAATAAAATTATATTTTTAAAATATAATTATCATTTTTCATATAATTTTCCAAAAGGAAAATAAATGATTATACAATATATTTCAAGAATTTCGACGTATCTAAAGTACATATTGTCTTATATCGGTTGTGGAATTTTCCACGAATCCACGTTAATTGGTTGCATAAACACCTAAGTGAAGTGTCTGAAGAAATTTTACAAATACCTAGCACACATTCTCACAAAAACTGGATTTATCAGTGCAAATTGCATTTTTACAAACTGAAGAAATTTTCCAAAGTGACTTCCCAGATTTCCATATACCACAAGCTATAACTTGTTTCCAACGGACTTACAACATATTTTTCAAGGGTCCCTAAGAATACAAATATACATTTAATTCCAAAATTATCAAAATTAATATATTATAATATAAAAATACTAATAAAATACTAATATTTTGGTATAAAACCTAAACTAAACGAAATAAAAAAAAAACGCACTTTAAAAACTATTATATTTCAAGTTATATACTACAAATTACTTATATTACGTTATTTATCAATTAAAAAACTAACTGAATTACGATTATTATCTAAATTATATAAAATCTATTCTAAACTAATACACATTTTTTTTTAAAACAAATCTAATTTTGATTAAATATGTTTTCTTAAACTATCAAAAAAGGAAAAACTTTTAAATTTAATTATTTGAAAATTTATTAAAACTATATTATATTTTAAACTAAACTAAATAAAATACCTTAAGAATGTAACCACTTAATCACCTAATCCTAAAACTAACAAAATCTAAAAGTCATTATGAATTTTCAAAGCTAATTAAAAAAGAATCTTCTAACCATAAGAAAATTATTATACTATATTATTAATTATTAGATTATTTCTACAATTGATTTAATTTCTTAAACTATATTTGCTTTAACTATTAAACTCTAACTATCAAATATGTAATTTATACTAATATAATTCTTTGAGTGTATATAAAATATCTTTAGTTATTTTTATTTTTTTTATATCTTAATTCTTCTATTCTATAAATAAGTTAATTTATTTTAAAAAAGTAAGAAATCAGAAACAACAACATCGTTCTCATCATGTGCTGATTGCTGGGCCCTACAATCGAACCATCATGAAGTGGAACATAATTAGTTGTGAGTAAAATATATATTTTTTTCTTTTTATATTATTTTTGTAATTATTTATGAATGAAATGCTCTCTTTATAAATACTATTATTATTTTACTCCTGATCGTTAGTCCATTTCCATTCATTCTTAAATTTCATTCATTGCATAAATTAGGTTGTTTACATTTTTTGTAGTCTTAATTCTAGTTTTATCTTCTTTTTCTTTATTCATATTTCTATATTTCATTGATGAATGAATTATGTTCTTATATTTTGTTTTATTATCATAATTATTTACTTTTTTTGTTTTGATATGAATTTTCTTTCAATAAATACTATTCTTGAGTTATTATTGTAAATAATATAAACAAAATGCTATTTTAATTTTAAAAAGTAAGGGAAGGATAACCAACACAAAATGTTTGTACGAAAGTAATTAATCATGTTTATTATAGGGACAGATTTAAAAATATTCAGGGGTAAAAATCTGTCAAGGTGTTAATTAATTGGGTGGGAAATTATACCTCTGGTGACATAACATCTAGTCACATAATAAAGTAGCTTTGTTCTTTATTCGATTTAATTTTTTTTTTTATATAAATTTCTTATTCTTTTACATACTCTGAGGTATTTTATAGGCATAACAGAGTGTGTTATATGTTATGCGCAGGAAACAATGGGTTAAGAACCACTTATACCTATCATTGAGTTAGCTGGGAAATCTTTTATGCCCTTAACCACTGTTTTCAAATGTAGGCGATACAGAATTTAGGAAATTATTTTTGTTGATATTAAGTACTAGCCGTGCGTAACATATATGGCGCCCAACGGAAAAGGCTGTCTTAATTAAGTACAGTAAAACATGACCTTTGCCAAGAAATATGATAGTATTTCAGTCAAATTTTAACGAAAGTAATGTTAAATGCAAATAAAACAACAGTTCTGACAAGGTCAACATACAAAGAAAACTTGTAATTTAAAAATTTAATATTGAACAAACTAATGATTTAATATTTGAATGGCTTTTATAGGGCTTAATGAAATTTAAAATTCTCATTTATAGATTTTTTAACACCTTATACTTCATATTCTTATATAAGTCTTAGAATCATTTGATTATAGAAATTATTGATCTAATTGCAATATCAGAAAATGATAGTATTTTAAATTATAGCCCAAATACATTGCAAAATTTATATAAGTCTTAGTACACTCACGAATGTCCTAATTCAGTAACTAATTGCGATATGGAAATTGTAGGTATTAAAGTAATTTGCCATTTTAGAAATGTTTTGATATATTTTGAAAAGTCCTAGATCTGAAATGAAATTTTGGTTTTAGTTGCGTCAAAATTAGTTAAAACAAATTGAAATTCGAATTGTAATTTCTTAATAAGTCAATTTAGACACAAAACTGAAATGTGTTGAATTTTTGCGATTAAGGCAATTGCAATATAAATTAAATAATTAAAATGGAGATCCTATTTGACCACAGGTTGAATACGCTGCACTTTTTAATTAATTTCATGATTAATTACTTTTAAAGAATTATTTTGTTAAGGTTATTCTTCCCTTCAAATGCAGATAAATATTTTCAGAAAATAATTTAGATAGTAAACCAAAATACAGAAACTCAATAAACTTCAAAATTAGATTTTTTATATAACAAATCTTTACTTCCACTAACATATTTATAAATTATTACTATTTTATATTTAATATAAACGTATTTAAATTGTATATGAAAATTTTACTATTGCAAAAAAAATATATATCATATATATATATATATATATATACTCATCAATAATAATTAAATTTTTTTTATATTATTAAATAGTATATATTTCATATACAACTTAAATTTATTATAATTTTTTTTATATCAGTTTATATAATCGTTTATACGAATATTTGTTTTTTTTTACTTTTTAAAAAAATTATCTTTTGGAATACAAACCCTTACATAAAAAATATAATCTGTTTACAACTTATTATTTTTCCTTTAAATTTGGGATTTGGAAGTATTTCGTAATGAATACTAGGAACACAGCTAGAGGTAGTAAGAATAGTTCTTTTAGGGGTCGAGGTTCATCGGCGTCGCGAAATAACATTTCGATTGAAATACAGGACAGTGTAAATAGTCCAAAACCAAGAGTAGTTCACTCACCTGCTACTAGAGCAACAGCTCAATCACAAGGTCAAACATTACAAAGTTCAAACAATTCTCCCGCCAATAGAACAACAGTTCAACCTCAGGTTCAAAGAACACATAGTTCTAACAGTTTACCCTCTTCTACCCTTTTCCAAGATATTGAATTATTAGAAAACCAGACCTGTACATCACAACCACATATTTTTGTTCCTCTTGGAGATAATTCTTTGCCAAACCAAAGTATGATTGGTGGAGGTGATTTCTCATCTTTGGGCAATAACGCTCCTTTGGTGCTTAATACTGATAATCGTAATCCTAATGCTGCAACTTCGTTTGATTCATTAATTACTTTAATGGAGCAAACAATGAAAAATACTCAGGAAGAATTTAGAAGGGAACTTTCTACAATAAGACAAAGTATAGCACAGATTAGTGTCAATCCTCAACCAACCTCTAATTTTACTAATTCAAATACTCCATTTTCAACTAATAATCGTTCGTCTGAGAACTCAGATAGGTCACTTTTAAATGGAGATTCAAATGTAAAGTTAGAAAAATGGAAGATATCTTATGATGGGTCAGGATCTGTGTCGGACTTTCTTTTTAAAGTAGAAACACTTTGTAGGAGATCGAAATGTTCTAATGATCACTTGTTAGCTAATTTTCACGTGCTCTTAGAAGGTCGTGCCGAGCAATGGTACTGGCTTTTTATGAAGCAGAATCGAAATACGACGTATCCACTCTTACAACACGCTCTAACAAAAGAATTCGGACATTTAGAGTCCGATCATGAAATATTGCTAAAAATTTCATTACGAAAACAGCAATATAAAGAAAATTACGACGATTTTCATTCGTCAATTGTTTCTATGAACATTCGTCTTCAAAATCCTCTTCCTGATGATACCTTGATGGACATTATAAAACGGAATTTGAATTCCAATTTGAGATTTTTACTTTTTAGTACTAATGCCCGAGACTTGAATGAATTTAGAGATCAAGCTCGAAAGGCTGAAAAAGTTATTCGAGAGACCAAATTTTCTAACCCTAATTCGGTACAATCTCGAAATGTTAGTGAATTGGATGTGTCGTTTCAGGACAATGAAAATTCTGAGGATATAGATCCACAGCTTGAAGCAATTCAAATCTCGAACAGAAAAGATAAATTTGATTATTCTAAAATTCAGTGTTGGAACTGTATGTCTTACGGCCACTCTTACATATACTGTTCTGAGGAAATTAAAAAGCCTTTCTGCTTCAAATGCGGATTGAAAGGTGTATTAACACCAAAATGTCCGAGTAAACATTTTCAGGGAAATCGGAAAATGGGCGATATGGCTACCGGGGACAATCGTCCATCCCACCAAACCCCGAGTTTGAATTGAATTCTGAAAATATTTCGCAAAATTGCAAAAATTTTCAAAACAAATCCTTGATTGAAGAAAAACACACAAAAATTACCACACAAACAGATATCAATAATGATTTTCTATGTGTAAATAAACCCGATTTTACAGATTCCTATAGTAAACCTTTAACCAAAATTATGAAATGTAGGTTACGTTACAATAAAAGAAAACACTTTCGTAAAATACTAGATGCTACCATTTTATATGGAAAAGACGATAGACCATTCGCTAAGGTAAAAGTTTTGGATGAAGATTTAACTGGTTTACTCGATAGTGGGGCGAATGTATCCGTCTTAGGTAAGAATTGTTTATCGTTTTTGGAAAAACTTAGAATTTCTTATACAAATATGAATTCATCAATACGTACAGCAAATGGTGCTAAGCAAAATGTTATTGGATTTTGCGTTCTACCAATACATTTTAAGAATGTTACTAGAAGTATACAATTTTATCTTGTTCCATCGTTAAGCCAAGATGCATACTTTGGTATAAATTTTTGGAAAGATTTTGCTTTAGCTCCCGAGATCATACCACCCTCTTCTCTTAGTGTTTCTGAATTATCCAATGACTCAAATATCAATCAAAATTTTCATATACTGTCCCCTGAAGAAAATCTTATTCTTGAGAAAACAATTCTTGAATTTCCGTCCTTTGAAAAACTCGGTTTGGGTTGCACAAATTTGCTTGAACACCACATCGATACCGGAGATTCTGCCCCGATTAAATGCAAGCACTACCCATTGTCACCGCCTCGTCAAGAGGAAGCTTTCAAAGAAATTGATAGGCTGTTACAATTAGGCGTTATTGAAGAGTCAAATTCTCCTTGGTGCTCACCAGCGGTCCTTGTACGAAAACCTGGCAAAGTCCGACTGTGTATTGACTCAAGAAAACTTAACGCAGTAACAAAGAAAGACTCTTACCCTCTACCCCATATAAATGGACTTTTGAGTAGGCTTAAAGATACTTTCTTCATCAGCGGAATCGACTTAAAGGATGCGTTTTTACAAATCCGTTTAAGTGAGTCATCTAAAGAAAAAACTGCGTTCGTCATACCTGGAAAACCATTATACCAATACAAGTACATGCCGTTTGGCTTGTGCAATGGTCCACAAACCATGAGCCGGTTGATGGACAAAGTTATACCCTCGCGTCTTAGAGAAAACGTATTCATCTATTTAGATGATTTGTTGGTGTGCTCCCATGATTTTCATTCCCATATTAAACTTTTGTCGGAAGTTGCTTCATGTCTTAGATCTGCTAAACTTACAATTAATGTAAGCAAAAGTAAATTTTGTCAAAAAGAAATTCGGTACCTGGGGTATATAGTGGGTAATGGTTGCCTTAAGGTAGACCCCGAAAAGGTAGAAACAATCAAAAACTTCCCCTTACCGAAAAGTCCTAAGCAAGTCAGAAGATTCGTTGGAATGGCAAATTGGTATCGTACCTTCATTCACAATTTCTCTGATCTCGCAGGTCCATTGACAGATTGTTTGAAGAAAACAAATAAACCTTTTTCTCTAACTGAAGCTGCTAAAATTTCATTCGAAAAGTTAAAGTTAGCACTTTCTACGGCACCTGTTTTAGCCCAACCAAATTTCGAAAAGGAGTTCATAATCCAATGCGATGCCTCTAAAATCGGTGTAGGTGGTGTTCTTCTGCAATATGATGATGAGGGCAAAGAACACCCTATTGCGTACGTCTCGCAGAAACTAAATAAATCGCAAAAGAACTACACAGTTACCGAGCTCGAATGCATGGCTGCTGTAGTTTGTGTCAACAAGTTTAGACCATATATAGAAGGCTTACCTTTTCGAATAATTACGGACCATTCGTCCTTAAAGTGGTTAATGTCGCAAAAGGACCTTAACGGTAGACTAGCCCGTTGGAGCCTAAAGTTACAGCGGTATGATTTCCGCATAGAACATCGAAAAGGTTCTTTAAATATCGTGCCGGATTGTTTGTCTCGAATGGAAGTAGATCAAATAACTTTACCAAATAACACCACTGAAATAAACTTGTCAGCCCCTGAATTTGAAGACGAAGAGTATAGGGAATTAAGAGAAACGATAAACAGAAATAAAGAAGCATTACCAGATCTTCGTTTATCTGGAAATGTAATTTTGAAACGCGTTTGCTTTAGAAATGGTGTCGAAGATGAAGAGGATAGTTTATGGCGAATATGGGTCCCGAAGTCGTTAATAAAAACCATAATTGAATCAGCTCATGACAACGATTTGTCATGCCATGGAGGATTTATAAAAACCTTGCATCGGGTCCGGACAAAATACTTTTGGCCTACGATGGTCAAAGACATAAAAACTTATTTAAAGTCCTGTGAAATATGCAAAAGTATAAAATCCCCTAATCAGGTGTCAAGACCCGTAATGGGAAACCAGTTCGTGACTAATCGACCATTTGAACGTCTCTACTGCGACTTCCTTGGCCCTTATCCTTTTTCAAAAGCTAATAACTCCGTTATATTTATTTGCTTGGATCATATGACCAAGTTCGTTTTTCTAAAGCCACTCAGAGCAGCAACATCGGCTAGTGTAATTCTATTTTTCCAAATGGAAATATTTCTGACGTTTGGTGTACCTCGTTATGTACACAGTGATAATGGGAAGCAATTCGTTTCTAAAGAAATGAAAGAATTTTTCCAATCCTATGACATATCCCATATCACCACTGGTTTTTACGCCCCACACTCAAACGCCTCGGAGAGAGCAAATCGCGAGATAGTTACAAAAATAAGATACTTTCTACATAACCACAAAGACCACAAAGAATGGGATAGGTATATTCCTCAAATCTTATCCATACTCAGGAGCGATTTTCATAGTTCTATTAAATGCAGCCCTTATTTTGCTACGTTTGGTCAAAATATGATCCAACACGCATCAACGTATAAGATTTTGGACCAACTTGGCTGTTTATCTGGAGAAGATTTGAACATTTCAGAACATGTAGACAAATTAACGAAATTAAGGGAAAAATTGCGTGAGAATTTGAATATTGCACATACTAAATCTGCAAAAACGTATAATCTTAGAAGTAAAAATATTGAATTCCAGAAAGGACAGATAGTTTTTCGAAGAAATCATGTTCTTAGTAATTTGTCAAAGAATATTAACAAAAAGTTTTTGCAGAAATATGTCAAGTGTAAAATAAAGGATAAAATAGGAAACAACCTATATGACATAGAAGATCTAAAGGGGAAATATATAGGGAAGTTTCATGCTTCAGACCTTAAATTATGATATTTGCCCGGCTTTCGTGGGTCGTGCCACACGTTTTTTATAAGAATAACAACAACTTTCATTGAAAATATCAAAGTAAAAATCGGTTTCCTGTTCGTCTTCAATTTTTCTAAAAAAATTTCTGATCGAAGCAGTTTTGTTGCGATTTTTTTTATATTAGTTTTTTTATTTTTCTAAAAAAAAAAAAGGAAGAAAAAATTTATTGAAATACTTAACGCTAATTTCATCAAGTTATTTACAAAATTATACGTAAACAAATACTCGAATCAGTATATTGAATTACACTAACAGGAATACTTAACATTTTCTCGCATGATAGAAATATTTTTTTATCGTACTGTTATTAATCTCCCTCTCAATTATATATATGTAATCATGTTTGTAACATGTGTAATATGCGTAAGTTACACTCATTTAAATTATTAATTTTATGACCATATATGGTAATATTTTTGGGGAGCTAAAAATGAAACATCACTTGTCTTTCTCCCACTAAAGATCAATTAATTGCATTCAACTTTATATTTCATTCTCCTTTTTTTTATTATTAATTAATACGCATTTTTCTTCTTTTGTGATTACGCACTTTAAAATGTTTTAAACTGATAAATCAATTTCATTAGCAAAGTAAAAGTGGAAGAAACTATACGGTGTGAATATAATTGCAAAGTGAATATACGCATTAAATTATAATATAATTTTAAAAACGTGTTAAAGTTTTTCCTAATTTAATAAAAAAAGATTTAAATAAAACAATAAAATTATATTTTTAAAATATAATTATCATTTTTCATATAATTTTCCAAAAGGAAAATAAATGATTATACAATATATTTCAAGAATTTCGACGTATCTAAAGTACATATTGTCTTATATCGGTTGTGGAATTTTCCACGAATCCACGTTAATTGGTTGCATAAACACCTAAGTGAAGTGTCTGAAGAAATTTTACAAATACCTAGCACACATTCTCACAAAAACTGGATTTATCAGTGCAAATTGCATTTTTACAAACTGAAGAAATTTTCCAAAGTGACTTCCCAGATTTCCATATACCACAAGCTATAACTTGTTTCCAACGGACTTACAACATATTTTTCAAGGGTCCCTAAGAATACAAATATACATTTAATTCCAAAATTATCAAAATTAATATATTATAATATAAAAATACTAATAAAATACTAATATTTTGGTATAAAACCTAAACTAAACGAAATAAAAAAAAAACGCACTTTAAAAACTATTATATTTCAAGTTATATACTACAAATTACTTATATTACGTTATTTATCAATTAAAAAACTAACTGAATTACGATTATTATCTAAATTATATAAAATCTATTCTAAACTAATACACATTTTTTTTTAAAACAAATCTAATTTTGATTAAATATGTTTTCTTAAACTATCAAAAAAGGAAAAACTTTTAAATTTAATTATTTGAAAATTTATTAAAACTATATTATATTTTAAACTAAACTAAATAAAATACCTTAAGAATGTAACCACTTAATCACCTAATCCTAAAACTAACAAAATCTAAAAGTCATTATGAATTTTCAAAGCTAATTAAAAAAGAATCTTCTAACCATAAGAAAATTATTATACTATATTATTAATTATTAGATTATTTCTACAATTGATTTAATTTCTTAAACTATATTTGCTTTAACTATTAAACTCTAACTATCAAATATGTAATTTATACTAATATAATTCTTTGAGTGTATATAAAATATCTTTAGTTATTTTTATTTTTTTTATATCTTAATTCTTCTATTCTATAAATAAGTTAATTTATTTTAAAAAAGTAAGAAATCAGAAACAACAACATCGTTCTCATCATGTGCTGATTGCTGGGCCCTACAATCGAACCATCATGAAGTGGAACATAATTAGTTGTGAGTAAAATATATATTTTTTTCTTTTTATATTATTTTTGTAATTATTTATGAATGAAATGCTCTCTTTATAAATACTATTATTATTTTACTCCTGATCGTTAGTCCATTTCCATTCATTCTTAAATTTCATTCATTGCATAAATTAGGTTGTTTACATTTTTTGTAGTCTTAATTCTAGTTTTATCTTCTTTTTCTTTATTCATATTTCTATATTTCATTGATGAATGAATTATGTTCTTATATTTTGTTTTATTATCATAATTATTTACTTTTTTTGTTTTGATATGAATTTTCTTTCAATAAATACTATTCTTGAGTTATTATTGTAAATAATATAAACAAAATGCTATTTTAATTTTAAAAAGTAAGGGAAGGATAACCAACACAAAATGTTTGTACGAAAGTAATTAATCATGTTTATTATAGGGACAGATTTAAAAATATTCAGGGGTAAAAATCTGTCAAGGTGTTAATTAATTGGGTGGGAAATTATACCTCTGGTGACATAACATCTAGTCACATAATAAAGTAGCTTTGTTCTTTATTCGATTTAATTTTTTTTTTTATATAAATTTCTTATTCTTTTACATACTCTGAGGTATTTTATAGGCATAACAGAGTGTGTTATATGTTATGCGCAGGAAACAATGGGTTAAGAACCACTTATACCTATCATTGAGTTAGCTGGGAAATCTTTTATGCCCTTAACCACTGTTTTCAAATGTAGGCGATACAGAATTTAGGAAATTATTTTTGTTGATATTAAGTACTAGCCGTGCGTAACACAGCCAAACGAAATGAAAAGGATACAAACGAAAAAAATGCCAAACTAATGTTTGAGACTGGAATAATGAAATGGGCTAAATGCTACTTATAAGGAATTTAATGGTAGCAGACAAACAAATGGGACTTTACAGACAATTATTCGATAATAAATAATTTTTTGATAACAAAATTTGTTTGCAAGAAAACTTGTCGATAACTAAATTTTTCTTAAACAAAATTTTTCGATAACAAAAATTTGTTTAAAGAAATTCTTTCCAAAACAAAATATTTTTTATAGAAAATATTTTGATAACAAAATTGTTTTTATAGAAAATTTTCGATAACAAAATTTTTCTACAAAACATTTTTTGATACCAAAAATTTTTTAAACAAAAATTTTCCATAACAAAATTATTTGATAGAACATTTTTCGATAACAAAAATCTTTTATAAAAAATTTTCGATAATAAACATTTTTCATAGAAAATTTTAGCGAAAACATAAACTTTTTTAAGAAAAATTTTCGATAACAAATATTTTTCATAGAAAATTTATTGATAACAAAAATTTTGTGTAGAAAACTCTTCTATCACAAATTCTTTATAACAAATTGATAACAAAAATTGCTTTATACTGACTAGAACTGAACTAGAACTAAACTAGAACTGAACTAGAACTGAACTAAAACTGAACTAGAACTGAACTAGAACTGAACTAGAACTGAACTAGAACTGAAATAGACCTGAACTAGAACTGAACGAGAACTGAATTAGAACTGAACTAGAACTGAACTAGAACTGAACGAGAACTGAATTAGAACTGAACTAGAACTGAACTAGAACTGAATTAGAACTGAACTAGAACTGAACTAGAACTGAACTAGAACTGAACTAGAACTGAACTAGAACTGAACTAGAACTGAACTAGAACTGAACTAGAACTGAACTAGAACTGAACGAGAACTGAATTAGAACTGAACTAGAACTGAACTAGAACTGAACTAGAACTGAACTAGAACTGAACTAGAACTGAACTAGAACTGAACTAGAACTGAACTAGAACTGAACTAGAACTGAACTAGAACTGAACTAGAACTGAACTAGAACTGAACTAGAACTGAACTAAAACTGAACTAGAACTTTTTTTTTTTTTTTTTTTTTTTTTTTTTTTTTTTTTGAGTTAATTCATTTTTATTAATCATTATTTAAATTTCAACAATATTAACAATATTTTAACAATATAATACAATATTTAAATTTTACAATATTTCAACTTTAATCATTTAATCAAGCTATATTTTAAATTGAAATTAAAATTCGAACCCCGCTAAGCCTTTGGCTTGACAGCAGGGAAATAAATTTAGATATCTAAATAAGGTAATATAATACAATAATGTGTGCGTTCACTGTGAACTTATGAAAAAATTTTTTATGAGCTTTTTCCTTTTGCACTCATTTTTTGTATTAATAATGTTTGTTGGTATTCTATTTAATATTGTTGGTAATGTGACTGTTAGCGGATTCCTTCCGTATTCATTGTAGAATCGTTCGACTTTAAATCTTTTTTGCGCTCTGCGTCGCGTATTGTAGGTGTGATCTATTTCATGTAGGAAGTTGCTGTTGTTGAAGAAGTCGATTGCAAGTGTTGTGGAGAAGATGCTTTTTATGTTTAATATTTTTAATTCTTTTGCTATATTATTTGTATTAATAGTGTTAAGGTTTCGTGTTCTGTTGTTGTGTGTGCTTTTTGATGTTGCGTTGAATAAAACGTGTGTGTTGAGAATCCTGTTGTTGACGACAGAATTGTTTGCTGGGTTATAGATGGTGTTAGCGTTGGTGTATGTGTTGTTAAGTATATTCTCTGATGTGTTAACGAAAACATGTGTGCTGCGTATACTGTTGTTTAAGTCGTCCACAGTTGAATTGTTTGTTGGGTTGAGCGTTACAATATTTTGTAATGTGTTTGTGAGGAAAGAGTTGTTGATAGCGTAGTAGTTTCCAAATATATTTGAGTCGTTTGTGTTATAAAGACTGTTGCCGTTTGTATTGTTTTGGTAATTTGTGTATGTGTTGGTGTTGTAATTGGTTAACCAATTGGATGATATAATGTTAGTTGGGTTGTGTATGATTGTGTTTGTAGAGCGTTGATTTTTCCAAAGTAATTTTAAGATTTGATTTTGGGATTTTTGGAGGGTTTTGCAATATGTAGCACTTCCCCATGCAGTAATCCCATGCCTTATATACGATTCCGCCAATGTGAAGTAGGCTTGTTTAAGTACACTATAAGGTGCACAGTTGCTCAAGTGATACAATACGAATGCTGATTTACGGAGTTTGCTTCTGACGTTTTCAATATGTGTTTTCCATTTGAAACTGCTATCGACGTATACACCTAGATATTTATAAGATTGAACTAGTTCAATTTTTGTTGTACAGATTTCGTTGTGGTTATTTGAATTTAAAGTTTTTTGATGCAAGCATTGGGCGTTGTGGAATGTTATATCAATTGGAGGGTCGATCAAATGTCTTGCTTTAATATGCATTAATTTTGTCTTCGACGCGTTAATGATTAAACCAGTATCATGGCACCATTTAGTTGCGATGTCCAATTGATGTTGCATTATTTGTGTGGCAGTAATAATGTTTTTATTGGCGACAATTATTGCTGTATCATCAGCGTATGCAAAGGTTGTGCTTTCTCTTAAATTATTCATCATTTCATTGGCATATAGTATGTATAGAATAGGGCCTAGTTTGGATCCTTGAGGTACCCCATATTGTGTTGAAGTTTCATCGCTCAGTGTATTATCAACTTTTACATGATATGATCTTAGCTCAAGATAGCTTTGAAACCAGTTCAATGTGTTGCCTCTAATCCCGTTTCTATATAAAATTTGAATTAATTTTGTATGTGATAGAGTATCAAACGCTTTGCTAAAGTCGATGTATAAAACTAAACAGTGGTGGTTTTTACTGAGGTGCTCATTAATGTGATGTGAAAAATGTCCGAGTAATTTATTGATACTCTTACCTTTTTGAAAACCAAATTGGTTCTTATTTATAATTTTGTATTTACATAAGAATTCTGTCAATCTTCTGACTACGACTTCTTCTAATATTTTTTCGATTGTTGGCAGTATGGCTATAGGCCTATAATTGTTATAATCAGTCATTGATCCGCTTTTATAAATTGGTCTAATGAGTGAAATTTTTAACAGACTGGGCACGGTTGCGCTTTCTAAACTTTTGTTTATTAATGCAGTTAGTATTGGTGTGAATATATTGGCGTTTGCTTTTAAATCTTTAGGCCTTATGTGATCTATTCCAGCACCTTTTTTTATGTTTAATGTTTTAAGAATGTTAAGTATTTCACTTTCACATGTTTGTGATATATAGATAAAGTTTTGTTGAGTTGTTTGTACCGTTTGCATTGTTTGTATATCACAATTATGAATTATTTTATTTATATTGTCACTAAAATTCTTTGCGAAGCAGTTTACAATATTTCCGATATTTTCATTTTTAAAGTTTTTTATTATTAAATCGTCAATATTATTCGATTTCTTTCCGACTATTTCGTTAATCAATTTCCAAGTGGCACGCATATCGCTTCTATTTTCGATAAACTTTAGGCGATAATAATTGTTTTTAGCGTAATAGATTTTCTTATTTACTTGGTTTCTAAAAATTTTGTATTCTTTTTCTAGATTTTTGTTATTTTTGTTATTTTGCCATTTTTTAAAAAGTTTATCGCGCATGTCACAATATTTTACTAGTTCTTCATTGATCCACGGATTTAAAGATCTTTTTTTACACTTATTTGATTTTTTATATGAACTGTTATAAATGTTGCTAAACTTTTCGTATATTTTATTAAACATAT
This sequence comes from Protophormia terraenovae, assembly GCA_951394005.1. Lineage (NCBI taxonomy): Eukaryota > Metazoa > Arthropoda > Insecta > Diptera > Calliphoridae > Protophormia > Protophormia terraenovae. The sequence goes on from OX596075.1 coordinate 6,987,970, forward strand.
CATTTACATTATAATTTGGTTCTATTATATCATTCCAATTTTCTTCTTTTATTTTTTTATTTATTAAAAAGTTATTCAATTGTGGCCCCTGCGTACTATCGATTCCTCTACCCTGATTGTTTTCTTTTTGTTTACTTTCTTCTTTATTTATGGAGCAAAATAGAGAGTAGTGATCAGATATTGTTGTTTTTATTATTTTTACATATGACTGAGTGTTAGTTTTGTTGTTTTTAATAAACAAGTGGTCGATGCAGGTTCTAGTGTTTTTGTTTACGTCTTCACGAGTGTACTCATCAATCATACATTCCATACCATATGATAATAACATATCTAAGTATGTTGATGTTGTTTTATTTTCTTTCTTTATATCTATATTCATATCTCCTACAATGATGATCTCTTGTTTGTTATTTATGTTGGTTATTATTGTTTCGAGCTCATTTATAAATTCAGAAGCCTTTTGGTCAGGAGGGCGATAGATGGAGAGAAGGGAAATATTTTTGTTGTTTATGGTAATATCAGCTTGCAATAATTCGAAAGAGATTGTATTCAAAGAGATTTGTGTATAATTGATTTCTTTATTTATATATACTGCAATACCACCGCCTTTACCTTCTCTGTTTAGGAACACAGAATTGAAACCGTTTATATTATAAAGATTATTTTCATCATTACATATATTTGTTTCTACTAGAACAATGAGTTTTATTTTGTTTATTATTTTGTTTATGTTTACAAGAAAGGTAGCAAAATTTAATCTTAGCGATCGTATGTTCATGTAAATTAATGACACGGGATAACTTAAGTAATTTATATCAATTTCATTAAATAGACATAATGTTTGTTTTTTATTATTCATGTTTTATTTTATTTATATAAGAAAAAAAGACTTGAGAAAAGTTTATTTTTTAGATAAAAAGATGATTTAAAGTCTGTTTTCTTTTATTATTAATTTTTTACTTTTTTTATTTTTTAATTTATAAAGAAAAATATGGAAATATAATATTTATTTTAATTTAAAACAGTGTTAATCAACTCGATATCAGCAGCATTGTTTATGATAATAGATTGTGAATTTTCATTTCTTCGTGCGAATATTTTACCGTCTTTTACCCATACAAACTTCCAATTAGCTTCTTTTGCCTTTGTTTTGGATATCCACAATAGTTGCCGATTATTAAAAGTTAATTGGTCGTTAATGTATATGTATTTTATGCTGCTGGAATTATGTTCATCTCTGTTTATTATATGAGCGTCTACTCTGTGCCTTGTAATTTTACTCATAAGTTCCTTTTTTTTACTTAGTGAAGAGAATTCAGCTATGATTTTGTCTCCTTGTTTTCTCAATCTGTGAACATTATTTATGTCGGCCTTTTCGATTACCACATTTACAGAATTAGCGATTGTTTTTAGCACATCATATGGTTCAATATCTTTATTATATACGTTTTTTATTTCTATGTTTTTGACGATCATCTGTTGTTCTAATTTGTTTATTCTTGTGTCCATTGCAGTAATTTGTTCTTCCCTCTTTTTATCTTTCTCACTTAGATCATTTACTTGATCAACTAGCTTCGCAATGGTATTTGTTATTGAAGAGAGCGCCGTTTGGATTTCATCTCTTATTTGTACGACTTGATCTAGTTTTATTTTAATTTCCTTTATGTCTGTTTGCACAGTACATAGTGTGGAGTTGACCGTGTTAAGAGACAATGAGTCTTTAAACATTTTTGCTCTGTGGCTTTCAGTGGTATATTCCTCATCCTCTCGTAACTGTTTTTGTTGATTTTTTTCGTCAAACACGACGGCTTGATATAAGTTATTGGAAGATTTACTTCTCGGCTTGCAAACATGGCACTTCCAATTAGTTTTTCTCTCCCCATACATGGTTGAGTAAGTAAACTCGGATAAAGAGCAACATGATGAGAAGTGGTAATTAGAATTACAGCTGTAGCATTTAACATATGTTGGTGTTGTAATTTCATTATTACACTTATTACATAGATCCTTACTCATTTTTTCTTATTGTTTTCACTTTTTTGTGTTTTATGTTTTTAATTATAATTTTTGAAGAAATTAGCTTTTGCTTTTATTTATTTTTTTTTTTTTTTTAAATAGATACTAAAACTTATGGTTTTTGACACGATTTTATCACCAAATTTATAGTAATTTTATGTTTATTTGTTTTTTCAGTTTTTATATTTTATTTGTAATTGAAAAAGGTAATAATTCACTTTATTTGCACCGCGGTTTAAAAAAACACGTCTGTTCACAATGATATCACACACTAGTGAACTAGAACTGAACTAGAACCGAACTAGAACTGAACTAGAACTGAACTAGAACTGAACTAGAACTGAAATAGACCTGAACTAGAACTGAACGAGAACTGAATTAGAACTGAACTAGAACTGAACTAGAACTGAAATAGAACTGAACTAGAACTGAACTAGAACTGAACTAGAACTGAACTAGAACTGAACTAGAACTGAACTAGAACTGAACTAGAACTGAACTAGAACTGAACTAGAACTGAACTAGAACTGAACTAGAACTGAACTAGAACTGAACTAGAACTGAACTAGAACTGAACTAGAACTGAACTAGAACTGAACTAGAACTGAACTAGAACTGAACTAGAACTAAACTAGAACTGAACTAGAACTGAACTAGAACTGAACTAGAACTGAACTAGAACTGAACTAGAACTGAACTAGAACTGAACTAGAACTGAACTAGAACTGAACTAGAACTGAACTAGAACTGAACTAGAACTGAACTAGAACTGAACTAGAACTGAACTAGAACTGAACTAGAACTGAACTAGAACTGAACTAGAACTGAACTAGAACTGAACTAGAACTGAACTAGAACTGAACTAGAACTGAACTAGACCTGAACTAGAACTGAACGAGAACTGAATTAGAACTGAACTAGAACTGAACTAGAACTGAACTAGAACTGAACTAGAACTGAACTAGAACTGAACTAGAACTGAACTTGAACTGAACTAGAACTTAACTAGAACTGAATTAGAACTGAACTAGAACTGAACTAGAACTGAACATGAACTGAACTAGAACTGAATTAGAACTTAACTAGAACTGAACTAGAACTGAACTTGAACTGAACTAGAACTGAAGTAGAACTGAACTAGAACTGAATTAGAACTTAACTAGAACTGAACTAGAACTGAACTTGAACTGAACTAGAACTGAACTAGAACTGAAGTAGAACTGAACTAGAACTGAACCAGAACTGAACTAGAACTGAACTTAATTAGAATTAGTTACTTTAAATGAGTATTAAATTCATATTTATCTCCCTTCTTTCAAATACTTAGATTACTTAAAATACAAAAAATCCATTTTTTCTAATAATCCTTAATACAATTTTCTTATTTATTACATAAAATCCTTGACTAATGTAATAGCCACTTATACAACACCCCCTTGAACTATGCTACACTTTGTTATATTTTCTTTATATTAATTTTATTTAATATAATCTTAATATGTATTTCTTTTTCTTCCATTTTTTGCACAATTTAAAAAACAATCCACTTAAAAGTTTATTGTTTTCTTGCTTCTATCACAAGCATCAACAGTAATATCAGCAACAACAATAAAATTCTTCACACATATGCAGCAAAATGCTAAGGAGAAAGGGAAGTAAAGCATTGTAAATATGCATTATGTATGTGTACAAAATATTGAAAAATATTGCCACTTAAAGTAAATGAGTCATTCACTAAGTAATGTTAACATCTATAAAAATGAACACACATATATACTTAGACATAAATACATACATATAAATATGTATAAATTCTATAGAAAGCTTACAGTTATACTTGCTTGTATGTTTGTATATGTGTAAATATAAGAACATGATATTATATGTTTTAACAATGCATAAATACATGTGTACTGGTGGGTTTGTTTACATGTATTCCTTTAGCTAGTATATGTGTAGGTACCAATCTGAATTTATTGTAGTTGTATGTATATGTGTGGTGATATCAATTTATATACCTAAAGTATGTGTCTGACATTTATAACCTAAAATTTTAACATTATGTGTGCAGTGGCAATAACAACATTTACATCTCTACATCAATATCAACAACAACAAGCAATAGCTAACAATAACATCTTCAACATCATCATTGTAATTTTCTCTAATATCGTCATTTTCATCGTCATCATTCTCTAAAATCATGCACATCCTCGACCTCATCCTTTCATTTCCTATCATTTATATTTACGTATGAAGAACGTATCAGCAACAATACTTTCCTATTCCAACAGCAACTGCTGCTACTGCTGCATCATCATCAACATGATTTTTCTGTAATACATTAATGTTATGCGTATGTATTAGTATGTATATGTGTATGTGTGTATTTAACTATAATGATGACTTGTTTTGTAGTATGTTACACATACTTAATAACTTAAGTCAACCTTATTGTCATTGTGTATGCTCTTCTTCATACATCTATACACAAATTGGTATTTAAGTATGTCATTTGCTAATATTACTATCTATACATATTAATACAAAAAATACACTAACATACACCCATACAAGCCAATATCTATCTGTAAGTATAAAATGTATATTGGTTTCACAAGAGGTACAACAACAACCACTCAGTGTTGGTTGGTTGTCAACTGTGCTTTAGAAAGAGAGAAAAAAAAAATGAAATATGCTATTAATAAATAACTATAGAATAGTAAAAATGAATACAAGAGGGGAAAGGAAATCGAAGAAGAGGAATTGAAATTTTAACAAATTTGTTGGCTGTTGTTGTCTGATGGGTTTTAAGTGGCTGCTGCCACTTGAAACACAAAAGCCCAGTAAATATTGTTCAATTAATCGATATTCTGAGAAAAAACAAAAAAGAGAAAACAAATTTGTAATGTGATAGTTTTTGTATTAAAAAACCTAAAATTGTGATTTACTGCTGAAAATATTCTTAACAAAATATATAGTAAAATTCAAATTCAAAATTTTTATCTATATATTTAGTCGATATATTCCTAGAAAATATCCTCAAATCATAAATTCATCCTTAATTTTCTTTAAAAAAAAAAAGGAGAACAAATTATCTTCCACTTGAACCAAAAGAAAAATTGAAATATTCTTTTATAAAATTTTTTTTAATCGATAAATTTTCTATAGAATTTTTTTCTTAATAAATAATTTTCTATAGTTTATAGTTCAGTTTTAGTTCAGTTCGTTAATCGAGTTCCAGTTCAGTTCCAGTTCAGTTCTAGTTCAGTTCTAGTTCAGTTCTAGTTCAGTTCTAGTTCAGTTCTAGTTCAGGTTCTAATTCAGTTCTAGTTCAGTTCTAGTTCAGTTCTAGTTCAGTTCTAGTTCAGTTCTAGTTAACTTCTAGTTCAATTCTGTGATCCCTCGTATTAATTATTCCCCAGAAATAGATTTTTATGAGAAAAATTTTAAATCGCTTATAATTTGTTTTTAAAAGGGTTTCAAATGAAAAGAATAAAAACTAAATTCAGGTAAATTTTTCTTATTTTACAGATTCTGTAGAAAATATTTCCTAAACATAAATTATTTACAAACACATTCAAAAGAAACACTCAGCAAAATATACAATATAGACGAAATATTAAATTATTTTACTTTTGTAAAGATTTTCAATTTCATTTAATGTTTTTTTTTTTTTTTTTTTTTTTTTTGTTTTTCATTTTTAAAAATAAGAATAAAAAAAACTGAAAAATTCTTTAAAAATTACTTAACAATAAACATCAGCATAATCATTGCGAATGAATGAGTGAGTGCATGAATAAATGAATGACTGAATAAATGAGAATGAATAACATTATCGTTATTATTATCATGAATCAGGCTCATTATTATCGTTATCTTTACATATAAAAACATTTGTTGGTTTATATATGTAACTGTATTTTATTGTTTGTATGTGTGTGCATTAATGCAAAGGATATTCACAGTAATAATATGCAGTAATATGTAGTTTCTTCACTTCCTTATATAGACAAAAATACTTAAAAAAAAATATTATTTTCCCTTTTTCATAGCAAAATTTTTCATTTCTGTAAAAGTAAGTTTTTTTTATTGTTATTATTATTTTCATTGTTTTTGTAGTTGTTATTAATGCTGTTGCTGTAGTCATCAGTATTAAAGAAAGGGAAAAAATGAGATAGAGACACACATTACAATTTAATTTCTCTTGAATTTCCGCAATCTCAGCAGAAATATTTATTTATTTTTTTTTTTATAATGGCAATTAACTGTTTGGTAGAGAAATCAACGACACATCAAATGAGCATTTTTGCTTACATACATCAACAAATATACTTACTTATAGCATTTCGTACACATTTATATCTACACAATTTTTGTGTAAATTCAATGCAGCATGTCGTCTGTCTGTCTGTCCGTCCATCTCTTCGTCTGTCTCTCCTTCTGTCTGTCTCTAGTAAGTAGTTGTTGTAGTAGTTTTCATACGTACATTGACATGTAAGAGTTAAATGCCTGAATATGAGTAAAATCACTTGTGCTTATCATAGTGTGAGAAATTGCCAGCACAAGTACTTGTATGCAGAAAAGTAGTTTAAATTTGTTTGCTTACACAGATTTACCATATTTATCTTCATGTGTGCTTTATGTAATTGTAATTGTAATTGTCTGCTTGTGTCTGTGTAAAGATGTTGCCGTAACGTGAGGAAAGAAGTTATAAATGTTTCATTAAATAAGTGTTAAAATGAGTGCGTTTTTTCTGTGATACTCCACATTTTCTTTTTTAATTTGATAGACTACCTAGTGACACCTTTATAAATATTTAAAATTTTAATTAATAATATTGTGCAACAGCAAGTGCAAAAAGTTTTAAAGATATTAAATTAAGAGAAATATTTGAGGAATTGAGCAAAAAATTTAAATTTAATATAAAAAAATAAATAGAAAAATAAGGTGATTTATATTTTAATCAATTAGTTCTTAAAAGATATTATTTGCGTTATCTTTTCTAAACCAAAGTAATTAAGTTTGGTCCCACAAAGTAACTTATTTATACACACCTGCTTATAGAAGAATTAAAGATTCCCTTTCTTTTGTTCCACAAAATTTCAGCCATATCTGGAAGGTAGTTTAGAAATTAGGAACAAATTTCTGCGAATTACGAAATAAGCATCACTATGCGTATGATTAATATTAATTCAACTTATATTGCAATACAAGGTGTGTAATGTGTGAGTGATATTTTATTTAATTAAATAAAGAGCAGAACTCCAACTGAACTAGAACTGAACTAGAACTGAACTAGAACTGAACTAGAACTGAACTAGAACTGAACTAGAACTGAACTAGAACTGAACTAGAACTGAACTAGAACTGAACTAGAACTGAACTAGAACTGAACTAGAACTGAACTAGAACTGAACTAGAACTGAACTAGAACTGAACTAGAACTGAACTAGAACTGAACTAGAACTGAACTAGAACTGAACTAGAACTGAACTAGAACTGAACTAGAACTGAACTAGAACTGAACTAGAACTGAACTAGAACTGAACTAGAACTGAACTAGAACTGAACTAGAACTGAACTAGAACTGATCTAAAACTGAACTAGAACTGAACTATAACTGAACTGGAACTGAACTAGAACTGATCTAAAACTGAACCAGAACTGAACTAAAACTGAACTAGAACTGAACTAGAACTGAACTAGAACTGAACTAAAACTGAACTAGAACTGAACTAGAACTGAACTAGAACTGAACTAAAACTGAACTGGAACTGAACTAGAACTGAAATAGAACTGAACTGGAACTGAACTAGAACTGAACTAGAACTGAACTAGAACTGAATTAGAACTGAACTAGAACTGAACTAGAACTGAACTAGAACTGAACTAGAACTGAACTAGAACTGAACTAGAACTGAACTAGAACTGAACTAGAACTGAACTAGAACTGAACTAGAACTGAACTAGAACTGAACTAGAACTGAACTAGAACTGAACTAGAACTGAACTAGAACTGAACTAGAACTGAACTAGAACTGAACTAGAACTGAACTAGAACTGAACTAGAACTGAACTAGAACTGAACTAGAACTGAACTAGAACTGAACTAGAACTGAACTAGAACTGAACTAGAACTGAACTAGAACTGAACTAGAACTGAACTAGAACTGAACTAGAACTGAACTAGAACTGAACTAGAACTGAACTAGAACTGAACTAGAACTGAACTAGAACTGAACTAGAACTGAACTAGAACTGAACTAGAACTGAACTAGAACTGAACTAGAACTGAACTAGAACTGAACTGGAACTGAACTAGAACTCAACTAGAACTGAACTAGAACTGAACTAGAACTGAACTGGAACTGAACTAGAACTGAACTAGAACTGAACTAGAACTGAACTAGATCTGATCTAAAACTGAACTAGAACTGAACTAGAACTGAACTAGAACTGAACTAGAACTGAACTGGAACTGAACTTGAACTGAAATAAACTGAACTAGAACCTTAAATCTATATTAGTTGAAAAAAGAATAAGAAGTAAATTTTTTAGCCTATTTTTTTTTTTTTTTTTTAATATCATTTTGCTTCATAAACCAAACCTTTTTATTATTTAAATACCTTAGGTATTAGCTTTAACTAAATGTCAAAAATTTTATTTTATCCTTTACAGTTTAAAAGTTACTAAACTTTGTTTAAAATAACTCTGAATTAATATTAATCATACGCTCTGGGTAATTTTCAATGAAATCATTTACACCTTGTTAAATGTGTCATCTTTTAAAACGTTTTCTTTTATAATGATTTGATTTCATTTAATTTAACTTTTTTATTTTATCTTTATAGTTAAATGACTTAGTGAAAATGTTGCTAGAAATATTCTCCTAATTTTTTATATGTTAAAAATATTTTTAAACTCTTGTCACATTTTGTTATTATATTTAGCTGCTACTTATAAAGTTTATAACAGCCTTGTTGTGTTCATTGACATATTTCTCGTAAAGTTCGAAAAAAAAAACTCTTACTTATTAATTTTTTTAAAAAACAACTTTTTCGTAACAATTTTTTAAGTAAACCTGATATTGTTATTTTTTAATTAACAACTGAATCTTCCTAAAAAAAAGTATATAAAATAACTTTTTTTAGCCTCATTTCTGTAAACAAGGACGTTTTTTTTTTTTTTTTTTTTTTTTTTTTTGTTTATGTGTGAGTGTTACTGACAAACACGTGTCAAAAATATTTAAGCGGAAGTAGAAGTGTGTAAATAATCAACTTATTTAAAATTAGTTTTCTTTTTACATGCATTACTTAGTTACGTCTTAGCTTAAAATTATTCTTAAAATAGAAAAATAAATAAAAATTTTGGGAGAATTTAAATTTGTAATATTTTTTTATTATTTTGTTTTTCTGGAGTCAAATATCGAATTCCTTTTTTAATCCTTTTGTAATTTAAATTAGCTTTAATGTCAGTTTTTTTTTTATATATTTCCAATTTATAATTTTTTTCTGTTCATAACATATTCTCTATAAACATATTAATATAAATAGATAAGTATATAAACAAATCTAGTTAAGTATGTGTTTATATGATATTTTTTGTCTGTATTCATTATACGTATTTATGCACTTGTATTTGGTTGCCAGTTGAGTATTTGTATGTGTTTAATGGTTTATAATGAGGTTGTTGTGTTTTGTTATTTTTTTTACTTTTTTATGTGCAAAATGTATTTGTTATGTTAATTAATTGTATAAATAATTTATAACTTGCTTTTTGTAATAAAACATTAAAAAAAATGAGACATATAAAAAAATAGGAGATGAAATTAACACTGAAAATTTTATTAAAAATAATTTAGGACTTATTTACCCTAATGAATATGATTTTTATCTGTTGAAACATATATATATTTATTAAATATATAAAATATATAATTTTAAATCCAAATTTCTTATTTATTCAAATGTAGTCCATAAAATTATAATTGAATCAATTTTTCAATACTTTATATTATAATTATTAATTTAGGATAATATTTATGAGAATGTCTTAAGTCTAAACTTTCTTGCATAGTTTTAACATTTTGCCAAAGTAGTTTTGTTTTAAAGTTTTAGTCATTTGTTTAAAATTAGTCGTAATTAATATAACTTATACGCGCTAGTTGAAACTTTTATAAAAAACTTTATTATGTATTTAAAATGTAAGAAATTTGTAAACAAAAACTAAGGAATTCTAAAAAGAGATTAAATGCTGAATGTAATTTAATTTTAGAGTATTTTATTTAGGCTATTTTGTGAAATATCTAGCCTGGTTTAAAATCTCTTTGTTGAGAATTATTGTATAAAATTTTCTGCATATAAATGATCCCACCAAAAAACTATTAAGTACTTTCGAAACAGAACATTTTCACCAGTTTAAAAGTAGAACTAAGTTAAAGTATTTTTTATATAAGGATCTAGGGTTAAAGTTGAATTTCCTTATTATAGTCTTTAGATAAAAGCTTTAATTGAACTATAAATTCCCTTAATTTAAGGCATAAAATTCACAGTACTTATTTCTTAGACAGCTACAATTCGACGCTTTTAAGATACATGTTATAAGCTATAAATTCAAGTCTTAAAATGGTTATTCGATATAATTATTCAATGAATCTGTAGAGCTAAATTTAGAACTATTATTAATACAAAAAATAACATAAAATTTAATTTTCATACAGGTTGTGCCATTAGTCTTAATTGATTATTCCATTCGTAAATTTATCAATAATAGAGACTTACACTGTCTGTAGATTAAACTATTCTTAGCTTAAATTATAAATTTTAATTGGGCTCTATAATAGAGCCAGAGTTAAGCTTAAAAACATTATTTTATTAAAGCCAAATATGACTGCATCAAGTCCATAAAGTTAAATTTACATTTAAATCGAAAGAGGCCCTGAAGCTCAAACAAATTTTGAGTTTTTTCACCCTTTAATAAAGCTTGACTTATGCTTTAAAATACTAAATAACTTAATTAAAGAATATTTATAAAAGCTAACAATTAAAGCCATACAACTTTTAAATTGGAAGCTCTTAATTCAACGAATGAAAGCCCTTATTGTTTAAGCTTTATATAACCTTTTTTACTAAAGCCCAAAAACTGATTTCATAAACTTAAGCTTAAGTAATACTCAAGAAAAAAAACTTCCAATTTAAAGCTTAAAATTAGATAGATTTTGTCTTTTATTTGAAGCTTTTTAACTCTCTACTGAAGCTTAATTTAGTCTTTATAGAGTTAATTTATTAAATCTTTAATTTTCAAGAATAATTCAAGAATTTAAGCTAAAATTTAAAAACAAAAAGACCTGTGTTTAATGTTCTATTATATCTCTATTAGGAGTTGTAATTAAAGTATAATTTTGACTTTATAACAATTGATTTTTAAAGCTTATGTTATCTCTTCCAAAGACCTTGTATTAACTTTTATATTGTTTTATATAAAGCTTTGCTCTGAAGCTGAAAATATAACTATTTTTAAGTTAAAGCCTTAATTCGGCTTTTCAAGAGGTTTCAATTAAAGCTTTTAATTTATTTTTAAATTTCTAAATTGAAAGCTTTAAATTCAATGAATGAAAGTTCTTATTTAAAGTTCTACATTGTGTCAAAAATAAAGCTTGAATTAGGCTTTAAATAACCTTTTCACTAAAGCCCAAAAGCTGATTTCAAAATGGTATATAAAGTTAAGCTTAAGTTAAACTTTAAAAAGGCCTAGAATTTAAAAGCTTAAAATTAGAAAAATTGTATCTTCAATTAAAGCTATTTGGTTAATTTAAGCTTTATAAAGTTTATTTGTTAAATTTTTTATTTGACTACTTAAAGTTCATAAATTTAAGCTCAAATTTAAGAACCAAAAGACCTGTGTTTAAAGCTCTATTTTATCTCAATTAAGTTTTGTAATTAAAGTATAATTTGGACTTTATAATAATTGACTTTTAAAGCTTGTGTTATCTCTTTAAAAGAGCTTTTAGTAACTCTTACATTATTTGATAAAAAGTTTTGCTTTGAAGCTGAAAATATAACTATTTTTAAGCTAAATGTTGAGCCTTAATTTGGCTTTTCAAGAGTCTTCAATTAAAGCTTTAATTTTATTATTGAAAGTTCTTTCATTTAAGCTTAAATCTGCTTTTTTTAAATGAGCTTTTAGTAACTCTTATATTATTTGATATAAAGTTTTGCTTTGAAGCTGAAAATATAACTATTTTTAAGCTAAATGTTGAGCCTTAATTTGGCTTTTCAAGAGTCTTCAATTAAAGCTTTAATTTTATTATTGAAAGTTCTTTCATTTAAGCTTAAATTTGATTTTTTTTAAAAGCCTTTGTATTGATATTTAATGTGGTATTTTAGAAAGCTTTTGGTTTGTCTTTTGAAAGCTCTATGATAGAAGCTTAAGTTATACTTTAGAAAGCTTTTATTTTATATTATTTTGAACTTTTTTTTATTTTAATTAGTTTTGAATGGTATTTCTAGTGTTAAACATTACTTTACTGCATTACATATTGAGGTTTATTATTATTTTTTAATAATAATGCGGTAATGTTTATGCGTTTTATAAATTATTTTTTTGTTTTGTGCTCTTAACTCAAATGTGAGATAAATTGCAAAACTTGTTTATATGTTTAATATTGTTTGCCAATTTTTTTTTTTTTATAAATAATTTTTTTTCTCTAGTTTTTTGTTATATTTTTAATATTGTTTTATAATTTTAATTTTTAAAGTGTTAAAAATAATGTTAGTGTCATTTTTATTTATGCCATATTTAACACATTTTTAATAATTTTTCATGTTTAAACAGTAGTCTGCTATATTTTTCTTTTTTTATTATTTTCAGAATTTATTTTTTTATATATTTTTTTACAGGGCTACAAAATAAATTAGTTTTATATTAAATTAACACATTTTTTATGGCCCTGAATATTTGTGATGTTAAATCATTAACATCAAATGCAGACAATGTGCCACAGAAATATGAAATATAACATAAGATAATTTTATTACAAAAAAAGGAAAAAGGAAAAAAAATAACAACAACATAAATTTATTTATGACAGTTATAATTTAACAAATAGAATTTTTAATAGCTGCTTTTTTATGAAATATTTGCCTTTTTATTTAGAAATGTAAATGTCATATTAAAATGGCCACAATCATCAACAACACATGGCACGTTTTATTAAAAAAATAATAATTTTAAACAATTAAATTAAATAGAAATTATTTATTTATTATTATTATTTTTTTTTTTTTTTTTTTTTTTTTCTTTTTATTTGATTTATTATTTTTCTTTTTTTAGGAGAAAATTTTATTTTTCTTTTTTTAATTTAATCTTTCAGTAATAAATTTCTTAACAAAACAATTTTCCACTTTTTTTTAAAACTAAAAATAAAAACTTTTCATGTTTCTTAGCTATTTATTATAGCTTTCAGTTAGTTACTTTATTTCAAAATTACTCATAAATATTTTGCCACTAAAACGCTCATAAAAACCACACAGAAAGGGTTAAAATAACTATTTTCTTTTTTTTAGTTATGCATAAATATTTTCTAGTGACAACCTTTAATTATATTTATTAAGAAATTTTACTTGCCTTAATAAATAATTTCAGGTTTTTTTAAAAATAATAATTTTCTAAGCAAATATTTGCTTAAGAAACAAATTTGTAATAAACATGAAACTAAATATAATAAAAAAGCCAATGTCCCCTTTAACCTTTTTATGAACAACCCTTGTAAATAATATATTTTAATATAATTTTACAATAAACTTATTTTCCTCTACAATCTAAGTTAATCCTTTGATTTATTTACCACAAAAAATAGAATAAATAAATAAATAAAAAACACACATTTTTTAATTCCTTTTTCTTAGCCTAAGAAAAGAAAAACAACACACACGACAATTATTTTAGTTAAGCCAACAACATTTTTAGGCCATAAATTTTACAATAATAAATAAATAAAAAATATTTTTTCTCTCCATTATTATTTATTACAAAGACAATAGCAAAGAAAAAATTTAAAAAAAAAATTCTTTATTTTTTTCGCTCTAAAAAAAAAATAATTTTTCTTTATTTATTATTTATATTTCTATACAATAAAATAAATAATAAAATTTATGTTTTTAATACAATAAATATACACATGGTTGTAAATACCCAGCAGTTCGAATGGTGCCAATTTGCCCTTTATCACTAGATACATAACTAGTTAGACGATTCACTAGTTACTTTTGGTAGTGCAAGTGGTTAATAAACGGCCACATTCTGCACTACATTTCACTAGTAAAATAAATAGTAGAGAATGTTTAATGTTTTAATTAGAAAAAATAATATCATAAACGAAACAGCCACTTTTATGGTTACCTGTAATGCATAAAATTGTCAATTGAAATTTGCTCTCGTGTTGTATATGAATAAGCTGTAAAATTTCTTTTAGTGAATTCACTATTGAAATGTAGTGCAACTGGTGGCTTTTTGCCCTCAGAAATTTACATTAGTATATGCCAATTCGTTACAACTATTAATTTAGTGAATTTTCTATTGAAAAGTAATGCAGTTAGTGACCAATCAGCAATAAATTATTAAATTTGTCTCTAGAAATTCCCCTGATTATTTACAAATTCGTTACAACTTTAAAATTAGTGAATGCACTATTGAAATGTTATATAGTAAGCGGCAAATTGGCAAAAAATTATTAAGTTTGCCTCTACAAATAAACTTGATTATATAGGAATTCGTTATAATTGTTACATTATTTAATACTCTGTTGAAATATATTGCAATTGGTGTCTCTTTTTCTTCAGAAATTCATATTAATCTGTGTAATTTCATTAAAACAATTAATTTAGTGAATTCACTAATGAAATGTTATACAATAAGTGGCTAATTAGCAAAAAGTTATTGTATATATTTCTAGAAATTCCCTTCAATATAAACAAATTTGTTACCATTATTATGTTACTGAATGTACTATTAAGTAATTCCATATCAAAACGGACAAAAAACAGTAATTTTCGGATTTCATGTCTCCGATTTCAATGAAATTCGTTACTGTTATTACCTATTACAAGTGTTGCTCAAATTGCAAACTTAAGACCCTTTCCGGTCCAAAAAATATGTACAAAATTTAAAAACTATCAAATTTTATCCAAAAGGGTACATAGTTCATTGCTCATAACTTCTAAACTATACATTGTAAAATTCTAATTTGTAACTCATTTAATAGAAATAGATATTGGCTTTACAATTACGCATATAAAATTTATTTACTTCGAAAGTTAAAAGCTGAATATCTCAAAAAACGGTATTTTAAAATTATTTAAAAAAATTATGTATTGATAACTTAACTCCATTCTATACTCGAGCCAAAATTCAATTTGGAGTCTCTTTTGGTTTAGGATTTATGAAACAATATATAGTAAAAAGCTATTTTTTGTATGTAAAAATTTAAAATATTTACCCAAATTAATTGAAATTATTTTTTTTATTAAAAAAAAATATGAACTTTTATATACAAAATTTGACTTAGGTTTGTATTTTGTTACATAACTTCTAAACTAAATGAGTGTCCAATATGAAATTTTGCAAGGGTATGGACAAGAGTTGTGTTAATATTATATAATTTTTTAAGAATTTTTTGGAGATAAAAAGATTTAATTTTTATAAGTTTAAATTTGACCTTTGAACTTTCAAACAAAATAAATTTACTTTACATAATTTTAAAGACAATATCTTAATCTTTAAAATGATACTAAAACTTAAATTTTATTGTGTATATTTTAGAAGTTATAAGTAATTAAATTTTATTTTGGTCCATAACTGCTAAACTAAATGAGACTTCAACTTGAAATTTTCCGTGCATAGGAAGAAGAGTTACTTCAACATTATATATTTTTTTCAGAATTTTTAAAATTCCGTTTTTTGAAATATAATGATTTGATTGTTATAGGTCCAACTTTAACCCTTAAACTTTTGATTTAAAAAAAATTTATAAATATCTTTATAAAGGTAATATTTTTGTTTTTATTATGAAACTAAAACTAGATAACTACCGTTTATAGTTTAGAAGTTATTAGCAATTAAACAAATGTACCTTTGTAAATTTTTTAGGTTTTTCTCGTTTTTCAAACCATCATATTTTTGGACCGGAAAGGGGCATGAGTCTAAAATTTGATAATTTGGCAAACACTTTCAATTGCCAATATCTGTAGTGAATTTCATTGACATTGGAGATGTCAAGTCCGATTGCTGTCCGTTTTTACATGGAATTACTCATTTATATTTCTATACAACAAAATAAATAATAAAATTTATGTTTTTAATACAATAAATATACACATGTGTGTAAATATATACACACACAAATACAATAGAAACCACAAGAATTAAAAAAAAAATGATATTTATTTTTATATTACCCGCATGTATTTACAAATTACAATAAAAACAAATATACACAACTAAATAAAAGAAAAAACTATTTTAGAGTAAGAGTATGTATAAAACAGGAAATGAGAGTAGAAGTTTTAAAGAAAAAAAAAAAAGCTTAAGATGTATAGGTATGTAAGTACTTTAAACAAAAATTTTGTTGTTAGTTATTATTTAATGTTATATAGTTGTTGTTATTTATAAAAAAAAAACTAAGAAAAATATGTTATAAAAGATATAGAGAGTAACGGAGAGAGTTTGAAAATATGTGTACTTTTAAGCTTAACATACATGTAAGTTCTTTAGTATATTTTATTTACAAATACAGAATCATATATATGAAAGTTGAAAAATATAGTTGATGTAATTTGTAACGGTAGAAAAGAAGTGGGACAGAGGGACTTTAAAAGATATGTTATTTGAATTATGAAATAAATTTTAATAAAAAAAAAGTTCTTCATAAAAATGCCTTAAAAAGTCTTCTAACGAAACAAAATCTCATGGGAAAAATGTTTGAAATATTTTTCCAAAAACCATTTTGATATAAAAAAAATCGAACCTTTTTATTTACCAAAATTACCTACGCTGCACGTAGGGGTAAAATATGTCATAAGTAGTGCTTAATTGTATTTTAAGATTGAAATTTTTGTAATAAAGTTGGGAACCGAATAAAAATAGACAAAATTATGTATCAAGATCAAATTAAAATCTTCAAGCTAGGTTGTGTTGTTTTCTTATAAGAAGCTGTCAAAGTTAAAAAAAAAAATTACATTTTTGAAAAATAGTAAAAAAAATCAAGTTTTGTCTTTTAAAGTAAAAATTCAACCATCAACTTTAAGTAATTAAGTGTACTTTCCTTCAAGTAAGGACTGCGCAAGAAAAAAATCCGTGCATGCAAATCTGCTTATAGAAACTAAACCAGTGGGTGAATTTTTTTAAAGTTATGTTTTTGTTAATGACTGTTATGTTCAAGTTCTAAACATAAAATAATAAATTAATTCCTGTTAGTTTTTAAGGAAATTTCCAGAATTATTCTAATTAAAGTTTTTTTTGTGTTTCGATCACTTTTTTGTTCAAATAAGTCTACTTATTTTTAAACTCCGTTTCATTTTATGTTGAGCTTTTAATGTCCTTTAAATTATTTTTTACTAGAGTCCAATATTTTTCAATTGCACGGAGTTTCGAACAATTTGATGGATTAGCCTCCATCGGTACAAACTCTTACAATTTCTTTGTTAAAACTCCATTGTTTTGTTGTTATAATGAGAAGAAGCGGGAAGAGGTCAGAAAACAGGGGATACACTGAATTTTATTATGAAAGGACGAAGTCTTTTCCAAAGGTACTCATTCTCGTATATTTCTGTGTTAATGCAACCATTTTTTAAGAATGAGTGCTTCCCAAATAAAAAACTTTCTTTTGAATTTTGATTTCTCTGATACACGAAATTTTTCTGCCATAATCCCTCTACCATCTGCTACATAGAATTCCTAACTAGGAAGTTGAAAAAAGTCACCCTTTACGAACGTTTTATCATCTACTATACAGAAACATAATTTCAGAAAAAATTCGTCCAAAGAATTTCCATGTTATTTTTTACCTCCAAATTCTTGCTTGCGTTTCTATTAAGATTTTTTTTCTTACTTTATAAGTCTTCACTCTAGACTTCCTTTCAAATTTTCTGAAAAAATTCAAAGCAATTAACTTTTTCTGACACTTTTCTTCCAAAGATGAGGTAAATTTCTCTCAATATCCTTTATATTTTGCCTGAGTCCTACAGCCTGAAGATACTATTTGTCTTCCATTAGCAGGTTACGATTCAATGACTTCTTTGTATAATATTATGTCCCAAGAAACTGTATTTTGCGGCACAACAGCCTTTCTTGCAATTATTTTATATGACCAATACAAAATTTCATGAAAAATTCGAATAATGTGTTTATGTGTTTATTGTTAAACTTCCATTTTAAGAAAAAACTATTTTGCTATTACCATGAAACTTAGCACATGGTAAGTGAGCATAATGGCAAATACAAACCAGTTAACAGAATTATTAATTTTTCACCACATCAAAAGTTATAAGCCCAAGAGCATGCACGAATTTTTTCGCAGTCTTTATTTGTAAATTATATTTTGTCCCAATATTTTTGTTTTTTTCGAAAATTATCCTAAAATATACTAATTTTCAAATTTCATGGAATGCAGCTTAAAATGTTACAGGATGTTTGTTCTAAAAGTTTTCTGAAAAATAGTACATATTGTTCACTTTAATATTATGAAAAAAAATCGTGCGCATATATAGACCGATTTGAAAAAATAATCAAGTTTCAGTTAGTTTTTAACCCTTATGTTGACAACCGCATACACGAGTATGTTTTTATAACCAAAGTTATAAGCGCTTTTGTGAAGATACCCCTTACGTTTACAACCAGCTTACCCGGGTATGTATAGAGCAATTTATGGAAATACTCTATCGAATACAAGTAAAATATTTATTATATTTAATTTTTTATAAATATTAAATACATTAGATTATAATAAATTTAACTAAATTGTATTTTATCTTTTGAATATTCAGCACATACTGGTTTATGGCATTTGCTACATACCTTTCGTGTTGGTCTTCTTCTAGAACACATAAAACAATTAACTTTATTTTTCATTCTTCCACTAATGTCTCGAACTTCTTGGCTTCGGATAAAAAAAAATCATCCCTTAATCTTTCTGGGCCTTCCAACATGCATTCGATTCCACTTCTAGAGTAAAAATATAGCATAATTTGTACATTTTTCGATCTTTTTTGAACACTCCATAGTTAGTTATTCGCTCAGCTGCAGCCGAAATAATCTTCTACGATTTATTGAAGTTTTTAGAAGAGGAATCAAAAGCATGTTGGAAGACCCAGTAATATCAAGGGATGAATGGATTGTTTTCCATAGATAAAATATACTTATTACTATCAAGTGCTACGTGTTTCTTTTTCTATCGTAAAAACATTAAAGAGTCAAATATTGCATACAAAATGTATGACATAACCAGGTATGTTGGTTGTAAGGATACGTATAAATTTTTGGTTGTAAACATAAAGGTTAAACAATTGTATATATAATTGTATTTATTCAAGTTTTGGTATCATTGGAAAGGTTATTATTTGAAAAATATTAATATATAAATAGTAAAGTATTAGAACTAAACTAAAAAAAATCTAATATTTGAACTTAAATGAATTCTATATCAATTAAGCAATCATTATGAAATTTTAGTATAATATAAAAAAAAACAATTGTCACTAAAAGAAAAGTGTAAATACATTTCCACTTTTTTACTCCAACATACCCAAAACTCCTGTTCGAGGGAAGCTTGCTTCAAAAATTGACTTTTTTCAGTAAAATGGTCACCCTGTCGTTTTGAGAGGCGTGGCTTATTAAATTTTTTTTCGTTTTTAGCGAATATATGTAGGTATATAATCAAGGTATTTCTTTTTAATTTCAGTTTTGACATTTTTGAGCTTCACAAAAACCTAAAAAAAATAAAAATTAAAATTAACGAAATTCTGATGAGGCTAGCGGGGAAACTGTTACCACAACTGCCCTCGGATTTGCTTTACATTCACTTATATTAAGAATTCTTTTAGAAATTAAAAAAAAAAAATGTATGATCCAGAGGAAAATAATGGATTTTAAAGTAAAAAAATGTTACCAAAAAAAAAATCAAAATTTTTTTCAAATTTTCTAATTGAAAATTACATAATTTTTTTTTTTTTTTTTTCTAAACTACATAGGTATATGATTCTTGCACGAAAATTATTTAGAATTTTGCACAGAATCCAGAGAATATTTTAGAAAAACTTAAAAAAAAAAAAAACATGTGCAAAAATGGGTAAAAATTTGAATTCGGTCTAAATATCTATTAAAGTAAAAATATCTTTTAAAGCGTATTTTTGTTAGAGAATTATATATGTGCAAAATCATAATCAATTAAATCACAAATAAAATTTTGGCTTTTTTTTTTTAAATGTTCATACCCGAGGTGATCAACTGTAGAGGTCCTCCCCCCGTCCCCCAGATCCCCTAAGGACCTGTGCTCCTCCAAATAAATTGATATACACCTCACGAGTGTCCATTCATTCAAATTCATCCAGCTGTTCTAAAGTTACAGAACTATTTCCAAACAAAAAAAAACGTTTTGGTACCACTGTGCTGCGTTTTTCCCGTTCTAGAGATTTTTTGCATTTTATTTCAATTTAGCGTTTTTTTAATTGTTCTGGGTTTTTTCTCTTGAAGATTTCTTTATTTTGTGATTTTTCCTGTTTTAGAAGTTTTTCGTTTTAGCGATTTTTTTTCGCCATTTGAGTTTTATATTTCGTTTGCTTTTATTTTACATTCCATATGATTTTTTGTTTGGCAAATTTTTTCTTTTAAGATTTTTTTGATTTCAAGATATTTTTTTCCCTTAAGACGATATTACGATTTTTACGTTTTGGTAATTTTTTTTTTTTTTTTTTTTTTTTGAAGATTTGTTTATAGTTTTGCCGATAAATGTTGCTCTTGGCGTTTTTTCGTCTAACGATTTTTTACGGTTTTTTCGTTTTGAGATTTTTTTTACTTTCGTCAATAAAGAAATAAAACCTTCTATTTCAATCCGAAAAAATAAAAATTATAAAATGTCTGTTATTTTTGAACCAAAAAATATAAATGGAAAAAATAATCCTCTAACTTTACGATCCTTTATTTTAAATATCAAAAATAACAACATAAAATAAGCTAATACTTACTTATAACGCAAATAAAAAATAAAATAAATGGAACAAAAATAAAACAACTTGCAAAAAGCTAAATTTATTACAATTTCCTCTTTGCTTCTCATTATGCATTAAAATTCTTTTTGGTTTGTTTATCACTCCTATATTACAAATCTCTCAATTAAAAGTAGACAAAAACTCTAACTCACTACAGTTACATGACAATTTATAAGCAAATTTGCACTTAGAATAGTTTACTTTTAAACAAATTTAAAATTATTAAAAATAATAAAAAATAACAATTTATGAAGAGGACATATTCTAAACACCTTTCAGTATGATATATAAAATATTTCCGAGCTTGTACCAATAAAAATTTTATAAGTCTCAAATAAATAATTTTAAAATATATATATTTTTTTTTTTTTATTTTAATCAACACCCTGTTTCTCTAAACGTTTTCTTTTAATTTTATTTCATTTCATGATGCTTAAACTCACAAGTGTGTTTATAAGGGTCTAACTAACAAATTTTAGTCTTTTTTATTCTTCTTTATAGACATAAAAGTGCACAAGGAATATGACAATGTATGTGTAAAAAACAATAATAACATACATATGAGTAAATGTATACAAATGAAAAAAATAAAAATAAATTAAGATAATAGAAACAAAAACACCAAACTACTACAACAATAATATTAAGAAGACTAAAAGAAGAAGAAGAAGAAGAAATAAAGAACAATATACAAAAAGCCGGATACCATGTGCCACTAAGGAATACATACAAATAGAAAACTACACACACACATAAACATAACACACACTAACAAATAAACACATTATATAAACTAAACATAAAACACAAACTCATACCTTTATTTTTCTTAAAAAACAAGAGAATTTACTATAAAATATAGAGGAAGCCCAAAATAAGAGTATGTGTTTGTGTGTGTATGTGTGTAATTTAATACTAAATAACCTTGTTTTATCTCTGCTCCCCCTGTTATTCTCCCTTAAGAATTTTCTTTATGTGGGAGTAGATTTGTTATGGAAGAAAAAGGGGTTGAATGTTTTTGTTTATTTTTATTTTATTTATATTTTTTTTTTTTTGCTTTTCTTGTAGTTTTTTACTTATATATTTTTATTATTGTGTAGTTTTTATTTTATGTTTTTGTTTTTTTTTTTTTATAAAATTTCTCTTCTGTACAAATTGTTTATGAAAAGTGTAGGGGTATTTTACCCACATATAAATAAAATAAATGTAGGTGAAAATATACATAAATAATAAGCTGTGCTCTTAAGTTTTCTATACATGTATGTAGTTTTTTCATTTTTAAGGTTCCTTTTAAATGTTTTTCTTTAGGTACAGGAAAGAAAAAATATATCAAAAACTAAAACAGCAGCCAGTAAAAGGGCGACTAAAAATTATACGAAATTGGGGAATAATATAGACCTTAAAAGAATATTTTCTATAAAAAGAAAACTTTTATGAAAACGAAATTTATCGAAAATGTCCGATAAGAAGAAAATTTATAGTAAATTTTCTATGAAAAGAAAATTTATCATAAATTTTCTATAAAAATAAAATTTATCATAAATTTTCTATAAAAAGAAAATTTATCGTAAATTTTCCATAAAAAGAAATTTTTTCGTAAATTTTCTACAAAAAGAAATTTATCGTAAATTTTCTATAAAAAGAAAACTTATCGTAAATTTTCTATAAAAAGAAAATTTATCGTAAATTTTCTATAAAAGAAAATTTTTCGTAAATTTTCTATAAAAAGAAAATTTATCGTAAATTTTCTATAAAAAGAAATTTTGTTGTAAATTTTCTACAAAAAGTAATATCGTAAATTTTCTATAAAAAGAAAATTTATCGTAAATTTTCTATAAAAAGAATATTTATCGTAAATTTTCTATAAAAAGAAAGTTTATCGTAAATTTTCTATAAAGAAAATTTATCGTAAATTTTCTATAAAAAGAAAATTTATCTTAAATTTTCTATAAAAAGAAAATTTATCGTAAATTTTCTATAAAAAGAATATATTCTATAAAAAGAAAATTTATCGTAAATTTTCTACAAAAAGAAATTTATCGTAAATTTTATATGAAAAGAAAATTTATCGTAAATTTTCTATAAAAAGAAAATTTATCTTAAATTTTCTATAAAAAGAAAATTTATCGTAAATTTTCTATAAAAAGAATATTTATCGTAAATTTTCTATAAAAAGAAAATTTATCGTAAATTTTCTACAAAAAGAAATTTATCGTAAATTTTATATGAAAAGAAAATTTATCGTAAATTTTCAATAAAGAGAAAATTTAACTATAAAGAAAATTTATCGTAAATTTTCTACAAAAAATATTTATCGTAAATTTTCTATAAAAAAAAAATTTTTCGTAAATTTTTTATAAAAAGAAAATTTATCGTAAATTTTCTATAAAAAGAAAATTTATCGTAAATTTTCTATGAAAAGAAAATTTATCGTAAATTTTCTATAAAAAGAAAATTTATCGTAAATTTTCTATAAAAAGAAAATTTATCGTAAATTTTCTATAAAAAGAAAATTTATCGTAAATTTTCTATAAAAAGAAAATTTATCATAAATTTTCTATAAAAAGAAAATTTATCGTAAATTTTCAATAAAAAGAAAATTTATCATAAATTTTCTATAAAAAGAAAATTTATCGTGAATTTTCTATAAAAAGAAAATTTATCGTAAATTTTCTATAAAAAGAAAATTTATCGTAAATTTTCTATGAAAAGAAAATTTATCGTAAATTTTCTATAAAAAGAAAATTTATCGTAAATTTTCTATAAAAAGAAAATTTATCGTAAATTTTCTATAAAAAGAAAATTTATCATAAATTTTCTATAAAAAGAAAATTTATCGTAAATTTTCAATAAAAAGAAAATTTATCATAAATTTTCTATAAAAAGAAAATTTATCGGAAATTTTCTATGAAAAGAAAATTTATCGTAAATTTTCTATAAAAAGAAAATTTATCGTAAATTTTCTATAAAAGGAAAATTTATCGTAAATTTTCTGTAAAAAGAAAATTTATCGTAAATTTTCTATGAAAAGAAAATTTATCTTAAATTTTCTATAAAAAGAAAATTTATCGTAAATTTTCTGTAAAAAGAAAATTTATCGTAAATTTTCTATAAAAAGAAAATTTATCATAAATTTTCTACAAAAAGAAAATTTATGATAAATTTTCTACAAAGAGAAACTTTTCGTAAATTTTCTATAAAAGGAAAATTTATCTTTAATTTTCTACAAAAAGAAAATTTATCGTAAATTTTCTATAAAGAGAAAATTTATCAATAAAAAGAAAATTTTTCGTAAATTTTCTACAAAAAGAAATTTTTCGTAAATTTTCTTTTTATAGAAAGTTTATGATAAATTTTTTATAGAAAGAAAATTTATCGTAAAAAGAAAATTTATTGTAAACTTTCTATAAAACAAAAATTTTCTATAAAAAGAAAATTTATCGTAAATATTCTATATAAAGAAAAAGAAAGTTCATTGTTAATTTTTCATAAAAAGAAAATTTATCTTAAATTTGCTACAGAAAGTTTATCGTAAATTTGCTTAAAAAAGGAAAATTTATCTAAAATTCTTTATAATTTTTATTTTTTTTTTTTTTTTAATTTTTCCTTAAATTTACTTCAATAAAATTAAATAGAAAAACTTTAATTTCATTTCAATTTTGCCTCATGTTGCTTGCCATCAAAAACTAGATTTTTTAAGATGCAACAAAAAAAAAACATCCCAATCAGTTCCTTCATTCATCTACAAAAATCCAAACAGCCAGCATGTTTCTCATTGACATTCTATGTTTATATTTTTTATTATTTGGTTTATATATTTTTCTTTTTTTTCCTTATATTTTACAAAATGTTTTCATTTTCAGTTTATTTTTTTTTTTATTTATTTCGGAGCTCTTTAGATATTTTTTCTGTTACAGCTTAGTTGTCATTTACGCCAGCATTGACTTTTTGTTGTGACTTCTAAGCTTTACTTTTGTGTAGTACTCTTTACTTGATTTTTCAAGATTTTTTTCTGTTCGCTCTCTCTACTCTATGAGGCCAAGTTTGTTTAAAGAAATTTGAAGCATACTTTTAGGCTGTTATGGTAGCTTTTTTTTATTTTGTATTTTTTGCTAAAGTTTGTTACAATTTGAAATGAAAAGAAAGTGTTTGAATAAATTTGAGAACAGAAAAAAACGATATTAAATTTGAAAGAATTTAAAAATATAAAAGAAAAACTTTTAAAATATTTCAATAAGATTTAAAAATGAATAAAAATTTTATTTATAAAATAAATTTAAATTTTATTAAAGATTTTATATAAAATATTAATAATAAATTTATATTAAACAAAATTTTGTTTGTTTAACTTTTTATTTGAGACTTCAAATTATCATATTATTTTAATCCTTGTTTATAGTTAAACTATTAAAATTCTTTCTTTTTAAATTCCCAAAAACTTTTTCTCATTTCATTTACTTTTTAATTATTTTATCCTTTATTTTCTTAAAACTTTAAATATTTCTTTTTGTTTTTTCTTTCACTTGATTTCTTTCCCTCCCATTAACAAAGATTTATGCAATTTAATAACAAGCCATTTTTTATACTTTGATTTTATTCCTCTTTTAGTTTTTTCTCTTAATAACCAGCATAATTTATTAACAATATTAACTTTGAGTTTTTGTAACTTTTTTAAATCTTTAGCACAAACTTTGCTAAAGTGAAAAAGAAATTGAATTTTTTGCCACTGAATATAAAATGCAATGACACGCATGTTTGCTACCGAAAAATCACACATTCACTCATAGACAGTGACAGCATACATATGCAACATAACACTAACAAACATGTAAGAGTAACACATGCAAACTTAAATATCTTTATAAAAGTTTTTTATACAAAAAATTAAATTTATTTTTCTTTAATAAGCAAGAATAAGTATTAATATTATCATAGCGATTAAAGTCACCCTTTTGGTTAAAAAATCTTCTTCACAAACCCAGTATAGAAGATCTCAGTTGAATTAAAAAAAAAAAATAATTTAATTTAATTTAATTAAAAAAAAAAAAAAAAATTAATATATTAAACAAAAAACTAATTTATTAATAAAAAAAATTCCACTACAATTCGTTAATGAGTGTTCTTAACACCCACAATAAATTTTGCTTCAAAATCTCCAGAGGTTCAACAGAAATTCAAATATCCTTTTTTATAAAAATTACTAAATTACAACAAAAAATTAATAATAATTAATTTTCTACATTATAGAACTAAAAATAATAAATAAATTAAAGATTTAAAAAGAAAATTAAATATTTCAAAAAAATTTTAAAATTATTAAACTACAACCTGTAAAATTTTAAAAATTTTCTCACTACAACTCGTAAATTAGTGTCCTTTATAAGCACCATAAATTTTGTGTAAATATCTTATATGGTTTAGCAGCCGTTCATATATCCTTTTTTATAAAAGTTACTAAATAACAACAAAAATTAATAATAAACCATTTTCTTATTATACAACTAAAAAAAATAAATAAATTTAGAATTTTTTGAAAACAGAATTTAAACAACTCGCAAAATTATAAAAATTTTCCCAATACAACTTGTAAATTAGTATCCTTAATGAGCAGTTTTAAATACCTGCTTTGGTTTAGAAGCCAGCTTTATATCCTTTTTTCCAAAGTTAACAAAAACATTAAGAAATATATATTTTTTCAATTCAATTTCTTTATAAAGGCAAATATGTAGTTTAAAAAAAATTATAGAAAAAATATAATTTTCTTAAAAACATAAAATTGTCAAGGGAAATTTTTTAAAATTATTTCATTACAACTTGCAGTTTAGTATCCTCTATAAACCCCACCAAAGCTTTTTGAAATAGCTGCTTTGTTTTAGAAGCCAGCCATAGATCCTTTTTCCAAAGTTAACAAAAACATTAAAAAATACATATATAGGTAAATTTTAATAATTTTTAGAAAGCAAATATTAAGAAAAAAATTATAGGAAAAGTAAAATTTTCTTAAAAACATAAATTTTTCAATTAAATTTTAAAAAAATATTTCATTACAACTTGTGTATTAGTTTCCTCTATAAATCCCACCAAATTTTTTTAAAATAGCTGCTTTGGTTTAGATGGCAGCTATATATCCTTTTTTCCAAAGTTAAGAAAAACATTAAAAAATACATAGCTTTTTAACAAAGCATATTAATTTATTCATTTAGGAAGGCAAATAATTAAAAAATGAAAGAAAAGTTATTATTTTTTTTTTTTTTAAACATAATAATTTTTAAGAGAAATTTTTTAAAATTATTTCATTATAACTTGTGGATTAGTGTCCTTTATAAACTCCACCAAAGCTTATTAAAATTACTGTTTTATTTTAGAAACCAGCCATATATCCTTTTATTTTTCAAAGTTCAAAAACACACTTTAAAAACACATATGTATATTTTTTTTAACAAAACATTTTATTTAGTTTCTTTGGGAAGGCAAATATTTAAAAAATTTTAAAATAAGTTTAAATTTCTTAAAAATCCAAAAATTTTATGGAACATTTTTAAAAATTACTTCATGACAACTTGTGAATTAGTGTACTATATAAATCCCATCAAAGGTAATTAAAATATCCGATTTATTTTAAAAGCCCGCTATATATCCTTTTTTCCAAAGTGCACAAAAACAATTAAAAAAGACATACATATGTATACTTCTTAACAAAACTTGTTATTTTATTTCTTAATGAAGTCAAATAGTTAAAAAAAAAAGCAGAAAATTTTTAATTTTTTGAAAAATTATAAATATTTTATACGAAATTTTTAAAATTTTTTTCATTACAACTTGTGATTTAGTAACCTTTATAACATCACCAAATTCTATTTACGTATCTGCTTTATTTTAAAATCCAGCCATATATCCTTTTTTAAAAAAGTTGACAAAAACACTTGAAAAACACATATGTATATTTCTTGTAACCAAAATTGTTTTTTTAATCAAGAAAAATAGTTAAAAATATAGAAAAATTTTAATTTTTAAAAAAATAATAACAATTTTATAAGAAATTTTTTAAATTTAATTCATCACAACTTGTGTATTAGTGTACTCTATAAACCCCATCAAAAATTTTTAATATAACAGCTTTGGTTTAGAAGCCCATCGTATATCCTTTATTTTAAAATATTAAAATTTTATGCTAAAAGCAATTTTATGAATATATTTTTTTAAGAATTCATTAATTTTGACCTTTACTGTAACTATTAACTACCAAATAGATCCATGTAGATCATATAGCAAACATTTTTAATAATCAATTTCTTATTTTTACTTTTCCTATTTATTTCCTTAAAAATCATGTAAAAAAAAAAAAAAAAATACGAATATTTTTAAAACCTTCCCCCAAAATTTAATAAAACCAAAAGAAAACTTATATGAAAATTTTTATAAAACAAGGTTACATCAAAAAAATATCACAACAAAAAAATATTTGCTTGCAATTCTTAACGAAGATGATTACAAAAACAACACAAAAAAAAATAAACCATAGTAGAAGCAAAAGATGTTATTGCTGCTGCTGATGATGATGGAAAAAAATGCAAATTAAAAACTTATCCAATTAATTTCGCTATCAAGTCAGAAAAATGGTTACATATAAACAGGACAGGAGTGTGCAGGAGACAAATATATATATAGAGAGAGTAATAATACTTTTAGGGTAACAGTAAAGTAACATTTTCTTTTTTTTTATTATTAAATATAAAAGGCAGTATATAACACATTTTTATATGTAGAAATATTAAAATTTTAAAAAACACAATATATGAGCTCATTTTTGTAAGCTGCTGTAAAAAATAAAAATATAAAAAAAAACAAAGGCAACGAATTGCCACAAATTTTATAAAATATGCATAAAAATATTTAACGCTACATAAAATATAAATTTTTTTTTCTTATATATTTATACCCCTCTATATATTTTATTACAAAAAGAAAATCCTTCTTAACTACTAACACATTGACTACCAAACTAGTGGTGTATGAAAGTTGCAGAAAAAAAAAATTCATACTCGTTTATATAGTAAAAGAGTATGAAATGTAAAAAAAAAAATAAATAAAAAAGGGAACCAAGTTACAGCCTCAGTAATAAAATGCTTGAAAACATATAAATAAATGTAGCCTGTAAACAAACAAAAAAATTAAAGAGAAACAGTAAAAGGTATAAAAACCCGACCTAACAAAAAACTTAATAATTGGTTAATAATAACTAAAAATTTCTAAATACTTCCGGTTTTAAACGGAAGTATTTTTCTAATAATATTAAAAGGTATTAATGTCCCACACTTTCTTGTTTATTTAAAATTTACTGTTTATATTTAAAACTGTTAAAGTATTAGTGATTTTATACCAAAAAAAAAAAAAAAAAGCATCCATAGAAAGAGAGAGGCAGGGTTTTACAACAGTATTTATTATAACATACAAACAACAATAATAACAAATTATAAAGACGTTGTTGGCCCACTTGTTTTTTTTTTTTTTTTCACATGCAAAACAAAATAAAAATAAAATCACATTTACATACTTACACACACTCATACAAAAAACTAGCAGGCATATTTGTAACACAATAAATATACTCTTACACACTACACTCTTACACACTCACATATACTAACTCTTCCATTCATATGTTATTCTCATAAAAATTAAAAATAAACCCGTTACCTACATACAAATCTTCTTCCTTGCTTTATATATGAGTGTGTTTATATGTAAGTTATCCAATTGTTTTGTAAATGTGGGTGCCAGACTTTTGTATTTTTTTCTTCTTCTTTTTCTACTCTTTGCTCATTTTTAGTTTTGTTATTGTTGTGTTTATTTTTTTTATTTTATTTTTTTACTTTGCATAAAAGATAAAAAGTTTTCTTAGTAATCTCATGCTCATACTCATATTCATTTAAATATATGAATGTGTTTTATTTTACATACACTCACACACATACTCTGTATGTGTGTGTAAATCACATACTTACACATCTTTGTTTCGTTTGGTAAAATTTGTAGTATGTAAAGAAAATAAAAAGCTTGTCATTTGTACGTATGAATATTGTATTTTTTTTTTTTTTTTTTGCATTCTTTCTTGTCTGTTTCAGAGCAAAAACAGGAGACAGTTAATATTATAGGGGGCGAAAAAAAATAAATATAATTTTTGTTAAAAAATATTATATACAAAAGTATAGAAGGACTTAACTTCTGAAATCAATTTCTATAGTTAAACAATTTTTCTCAACTGCCTTTAATTAATTGTGAATAAAGCCCAAATTTTTAATAACAAATTATTTAAAAAAATTTACATAATTTTAATTCCAAGATATGTAGCTTAGTAATTAGGAATTAAAAACTAATAGTATTAAACGTTTTATATGTTAAATGTATTTTTACTTTTTTTTTTAATTTCGAAAACTTTTTAAAAATCTTCAAAACCAAAAAAAAAAGTTTCACACTCGAAAAATATATATATATACAGTGAACTCTCGAAATTGTGAACTAATTAATGTCGGGGTAGTTCATATTTTCGAATTTGTTCACATTTTCGATTGTGATTTTTTATATATATATTACTAAGTTATTCTTTCTAAAAATCATTTCTGCAAGAAATGAAAATGCAAAGATTACTAAAAAAACTTTTTGTAATTTATTTGGAACATAAAAAGTTTTTAAAAATCCATTTTATAAAGAGTACATACGTAGTATGTACATAAAAAACAAACAAAATATTACGACAAAAAAAATAAATAAAATTTACAATGAAAAATTATAGGTACATACATATATAATTAAATATGGAAATAATCGGTTATTATTTTCTGTTTTTTCTTTTGTTCGACCAGCTTATTTACCGCCAATTCCCTGATTTTTTTCAATACTTTAATGTCAGTTTGATCGACCATTTGAAATTCAGCCCATTGGATAGCTTTGTTAAAAATTTCGACAGCTTCTTTGGCTTTAATGTTGTTTTCAGGCGCTTCAATAAAACAGTCGTCATCATCGTCGGACTCTTCAATTAAATCATTTTCATCAAATGGCGTGACGTCCTCACAAGGATTATTGATCCAATCTCTAATGTTTACAGCAGTAAATACTTCCTGAGGGCACAATGTCTGTAGAAGATCTGCAGCAGTATTTTCTAAAGATCTAACCTCTGATTGACACTTTTCTTTTATGCTCAAATGAACATTAAATTCAGGATCGTCTTCATCATTTACCATATTCAAAATATTTTTCCAACAGTTAGATAAACTTTCTTTACCAACTCGGTTCCAGGATGCCTCTAGAATAGAAACTTCTTCTTTAAGTGTGATTTTTGTCATCGATTCAAGCAAATCCCCCTCTTTTGCAATAATTGTTACCAGAAGACTGTTCCTATAATGAAGTTTGGTGATTCTAATTGCATTTTGATCCATTGGCTGGATCAGAGCCGTTACATTTGGATGTATGAACATAGCTTCTATGGAACCATCCTCGGATTTAAGGTCGGATTCTGGTGGATGGGATGGGGCATTATCTATTAGGAGTAAAGCTTTTACTGGTAATCCTTTCTTCGTTAAAAAATCTGTCACCTTAATGAAAAATAAAACAGTAAGAATCCCAATTGAACTATTTTTACATGTTGTCTGGCACAAAACAGTTGTGAAACCATTCTTTAAAAATGGAGGAAGTCTTTGACTTTGAATTTCTATAGTTTACAGGACAGATAAAATTTTTAAAACTGCGAGGATTTTTCGATTTTCCTATTACTAAAAGTTTTATTTTATGAGATCCTGACGCATTTGCACAGCATAATAATGTTATCCTTTGCTTTTCCATTTTTGCACCTGGAGCGCTTTTCTCCAATGACGTTACATATGTCTTTTGTGGGAGAAGTTTCCAATATAGACCAGACTCATCGGCATTATACAACTGATCATTGGATAAACCCAAATCTTCTATCTTTGCTTTCAATTTAATTTTAAAAGGATTTACGAACTGAGATTGCGCAGAAAGTTTTTCACCGCTTATCTAAAGGAGCCGAATTTCGTATCTCTTTTTAAATTTTTGTAGCCACCCATCGCTAGCATTGAAGTCATTTCCGTTTTCACTTATGTTTTTGTGAATTTGTGAATTTCTTTTTCAACATCAACCCACTTACAGGGAGGTTTTTATTCCGCATGCAAATAAACCACTTATAGAGCGATTTTTCCATTTTTGGAAGCTCTGAAGATCGTAATGTTTTGCGTTTTCCGGGTCTATAAAACGTATTGTTCACACATTTTAAAATATTGTCTTTTTTATTTTTTATTGAATATATCGTTGATTTTGCAACTTTATACTTTTTACTTAACACTGTAACACTCGATCCTTTTTTGAAATATTCCAAAATTTCGCATTTTTCATTTAAGGATAAAAACTTTCGACTGTTTTTAGACACTACTAATTTTAAAAATAAATTCACGAACCTACCGCAACAAGTTACATAAAGCGACTAGCATTAAATACCTTTAAAATAATGGCATACTATGGTATTTATTAATTCGGGGATTCCCAACATTAAAAATAAATGCTTCTACAAATTAAAAAATCCCCAAAAATTAAAAAAAAACCTTGTTCACTATTTAGAGCGCCCATATAAAAAACTGAGTGTTCACATTAGTGGATAGTTCATTATATTGGATGTTCACATTACCGCGAGTTCACTGTATATGTATTAAATTAGAACTCTCTCAATAATTTTGATATAAATTTAAAACTTGCTGCTGAACATGCTTCTCTAATTTCCCAACAAAACAAAACAGCTCTTGACTGAAAAGAGAAGAGCTCGCAGAGAGTGGCAACTCTACAGATCTTTTCAACTCAAATCTAAGCTTAGAGAATGCAAAAATCGTCTTAATAAACTCTTGGAATATCGAAAGACTGAATCTTTTAATAAATATCTAGAAGGCCTGGATACAACACCGCAGTCCTATTACTTTCTATGGCGAGTTACTAAAAAAACTTAAGATACGAGTCATATGTAAACCCCCTTTACGTAATACTAATGGAGGATGGGCAAGAAATGATACCGAAAAAGGGAATCTGTTTATAAGTCACCTGAAAAATGTATTTACCCCAAACGTATCAAATGACTTAATTAAGTTGTCACCTGTTGTACCCCAATTCAGAGCAGTTGAACCCATAGTCAGAGCAGAGGTATTTTAGAGTTGACTTGGAGGAGTAGGAGGTCCCTAGCCGGTAAGGGGGGAAGTGGGTGGCCATCCAAAGTTGCCCATCTTGGGTATGTAATTTAAAAAAAAATTACATACCCAATATTTTATTTAAAAAAAAAAAAAATTCTATATTCAAACAAATATCTCTTTAGCTATAAGAGACATCAAGCTGAATTACATATTATTTTCTTTATATCATGAAGGGATTCTAAATCTTTGTAATTCCACTAGTTTTCTAGGAATTAAAATTTTTTTAAACCGAGGTAGCCATTTTTGATACGTTGTAACTTATCTGGTATTATAACAGGGTGACTACAATATGACTTTTCTAAAAGCTTAGAATCTCCTCTACAACTATTTTATACATTTTAAATGGATCTGTACAGTAGTTTAGAAAATACAAATATATTTTTAAAATTTTTGCAAACGTTTCCACTGTAAAACGTATGATTAATATTTATTACATACTAATCAATATTACTCGTAATCCTTTAAAAATAAATTTATAAATATTTTTATATTTAAATTTTATAATGATTTTAATCCCTTTTTCACTTGATCTATTTAATTTTGTTCTCTTTTTTTTCGTTTTCGTTTTTTTTTTTTTTAACAAAAAAAAGTGTCACATACTTTTTCGGTTTTGTAGTCATAGTTAATATTGTTGCTGTTTTTTCATCTTTTTCATCTACTTTTTTTTGTTTTACTTCTCATTTTTGTAGAAAAAATATATGTTTGTCATATTTAACAAATGCAAGTTTAAGATAAGGCCTATAACATGTCAAACGTTGGAAGAAAAAAAAAACACATTTCAAACCAGACATGAAAGTTGGTTTATATTATGTTCCTTTTTTTATAAAGATTACTCACTAGCTGTAACAGAAATCAGATTAAATTTTGAAAAAGAATATTTAGTGGGAGCTGTTTTTTCTTCTGTTTTTATAAAAGTTAAAAGAAATTAAAGGCTGAACATTTTTTAAAGTGAAAGAAAAAAAAAATTGAAGTCAAAGAAAAAATAAAAAATATTTTTTAAAAAAATGTTGGCAATTTTTTTGAAAAAAAAAAAAAGTAAATTCACTTTAAAACATATATTTAAAAATGTTAATATAAATAAATTTTAAAATATTTTCCTTTGAGGACATTGGCTTCAAATAAATTAAAAAAAAAAAAAAAAATATTTAGCTTTTTCTTTAACATCATTTTGCTTAAGCAGGCACTGACTTTTTTTTATTTATTTTTGACAATTTTTCAGGCTACAACAACAAAATTTTCTATATTTAAGGCAATAAATAAAAAAATTAGAAAAATTGCACTAGTGAGAGTTAAAATGAAACATAAAGTTGTAGTTTTCCAATATCAAACTCCTCTAACCCCTAAAACTATGCACTAACTAACCTTGCTACGAATTCTCTCTTTTTTTTTAAGTGTTTTTTAAGTGAAGTATAAATAATAGAAAAAATAGAAATAAAATAAAAAAAAATACTAAAGAACAGGAGGAAAGAAAACAAACTCTAAAATTAAAAAAAGAAAAAACTTAAACCACAAGCGGGGTAATGAACTCCACAATCTTTTAGCTCTAAACAAATACAACAGCCATCCAAAGAGAAACTGAAAACGCAGTAAAAGTATAATTCAACAACTAAACAGCAGCAGAAATAGATGAAGAAAAAAATTAAAACTGTGAGTTATAGAAATCAGCAGAAAAAAAAAATGCCAACAACTCAAACTGCCAGCCAACCAAACATTATCAAGGAGTAGGAAGGAATAAAAAACCAACAACAGAAATTATTTATAAATATATACTATAATTTAAAGAAAGAAAAAAAAAGAACTTAAGAAACAACCACAATATCAAGCAGCAGAAAATGTCATCAACACAATGACAAACCTTAAAGCAGCAACAGAAGCAACATTTTCAAAATGTCACATAAAAAATTCAAGTAAGAAATACTCTTTACAATTTCTAACACAAGCTCAACAGAAATTGTAAAAAATAAATAACAAAAACAACTTTCTAACAGATTCTTTAAAAATGCTTAAAAAACAACAACAACTACTACAACGACAACAGCAACAAGGACATCTAAAGTATAAGAGTTTGTGCTCAAGACTCGCAGAAATAAAACAAGTAGAATTTTGTTCAACAGCAGGATAGAAAAAAAATATAAAATTATAATGATTTTTTTTCAAATTTTTGTTTCGTATATTTTACTTTATAAATAACAAAAAATTAGTTTAAGGTATAAAGTTTCCCACTAAAAAAATAAAAAAGAAAGATTTTCTTTTAAATAAATCATAAATAAAATATTTAGCATACTTTTTGGCTGACTGGCTGGCTGACTGTTTTGTGTAACAGTGTTTAGAATTCGATGTAAAGGAAAGAAATACAATATAAAAGAGCACAAATATAACACATTTTTTATTAAAGGTTATAGAAAATTTAAGGAATATTTAAAGCATACTTTAAGGGAGATTTGAAATGAGATGAAAATTAAAAGTCAAGAAGTGTTTTTTTCTTTTTTTCTCAATATCAACAAATCTTTAAATTAAAACTAAAAATATTTGCATATTTTTTTGTCTTTTTGGGATGTTATTTTAAAAGGTAGTTTGTTAAAAGTATATTTTGCTAATAGTAAAATATGTTTAAGTATTTCGCTACCTTTAAATAAAGAATCAAGAAGACCACAAAGAAAGTCTAATACGGTTACGCAATTTATTTCAAAAGACTATAACAATTATTACACATGGACAACTTGTTATCCAGACTGACCGACAGACGTACATAAGTGATTTTAAATCAAATGGTACAGAGTGTGGCCCATCTTTCAAATTTTGTTAATAAAACTGTATATTTTCCTGTTGTCAGCCTGTGATAATACAAGATAAACTAGACAATGTCAAAGCTTTGAAATATATTGAACGATTCAAAAGATAAACGAAGTTATTTAAAAAACACGTCAAAACTGCTGTGCATTTATGTATATAGAATGCTTCAGCACATATTTACCATAGAAATTAAAGGAAAATGTGCAAATTTTGCGGAAGCAGGTAAAGTTTCAGTTAGTTTTTAAACGATTGTGTAAAGAATTTGTGCAAGTATTTAGTATCGTTGGAAAGGTTATTACTTGAAAAATAGTAATATATAAATAATAAAGTATTTTAATTGAACTTTTTCATTGAGTTTATCAAAAAACGAAATTTTTTTGTATTCAGTGTTATTTTTCAAAAAAAAAAATAAATAATAATAATATTTGAACTTAAATAAAATCTACATTAATTAAGCTATCATTGTGAAATTTTAGTATAATATAAAAAAAATTTGTCATTTAAAGAAGAAAATAAATAGATTCCCATTTTCTTACTTCGAAATACCCAAAATTTTAGTTCGGGGAAAGCTTCCTTCAAAAATTGAAAATTTTTCAATAATCTTCAACCAAGTATTGAAAAGTATTTGGAAATGATGGTAATGTAAAAAAAAAAATGAATATTTTTTCCAAAACATTACGTGTCCCTATTATTTTTTCCAGGCCTTTAAAAAAAAAAAAAAAATAAATATTTTTTGGCAGAACTAGTTCCTTATTTTTGCTTTATAAGTTAAAATATTTAAAGTTATTTAATTTTATGTATATACTTTTTAATATTTATGGAATAGTAAATAAAAAAAGTAAGAATATATTGAAAAATTAGAGTGTCCCTATTATTTTTTCCAACACTGTATAATATTCAATAACTTGGAAATAGTTGATCTTAGAGTCTTCATTCTTTTTTTATTTAATTGATAATTTATTACAGATCACAGAAAAATATAAATTTCATACTTCTAACCGCTACTTATGAACTTGTGAACCATTTTAGTAACTCTTCCGTTAGAGATTTGATCTTCTTTTCAAATCTTTGGTATATTGGGGCACTTTTTTTGTGCTCTTCAATTCACTTTACACAAGAGCTCAATATCTCTCCACTGGTCTAAGCTATGGACAATTTTGAAAATTGACCTCTCTTGGTACTTAAACTATGTTATTGTTTTGGTACCACTCCAGAGCTTTCTTACAGTAGTGACATGATACCAAATCGGGCTAAAAATTTGTGGACACGTTGCACAGTGCTTTGATCCCACACAACGATGGGACAAAAATAGAAGGAGTTGTCGTAGCAAATTGAAACTTTGTACACATTACATTAGGCTTAGAATGAATAAATACGAAGTTTTGAAAAAATTGGCGCAAGGACACGCCTACCTCCCATATATCCTGAAATTAAAAAACTAATTTTTTTCTAAAATACTGATCTGAACTTTACCAAAATTTGTGGCAGACATTAAAAATAGATTGCTTACACGTCTTCTTATTTATTTTTCAAGCGGAGCATGGACACGCCCACCTCCCATATATCCTGAAACTAAAAAACGGATTTACTGCGTGAATACTGGTAGAATTCCACCAAAATTTGTGATTGCTGTTAAATATAGATTATTTATGATTCTGCCAATTTTTATTTAAATCGGAACAAAAACACGCCTACCTCCCATATATCCTGAAATGAGAAAAACGCATTTCTGGCTAACATACCGTTTTTAATTTTCTAAAAATAGAAAGAGGTGCCGCAGAAAATTGAAACTTGGCATATATATTACTTTAGACCCAAAGTAAATACATATAAAGTTTTGAAAAAATCGGAGCAAGAACACGCCTACCTCCCATATGTTCTGAAATGTGTAAACGCGTTTTCTTCCAAAATACTGGTCAAAACATTATCAAAGTTTACGATAGCTATTGGAAATAGGTTTTCTATGGGTCAGACAATATTCTGTTTAATAGGAGCAAGGGCATACCTACCTCCCCCAAGCCCTATAATTTTTAAATATTATTTTAATTTCTGCACCCACATTTTATGTTCAGTAAATCATTAATTTGCCTAATTTCGCCCGATTTCCGGTCCAAAATTTTTATTTTTTTTTTTTTTTTAGTTTTCAATATTTTATTAAATTTTAAAGCAATGTCGATTTTACAACACGACATATTTCAACATAAATAATTTTTTTGACCTTTGTGTAATAAAAGGAAAATTTATAAATTTTTTGAATTATTATTTTTTTTAGTTGTGGCAAAAAATAGGAAGAAATTTTTCTTTTATATAATAAAAAACAATACTAAATTTTAGATTCAGTCAAAAAAAATTGTATAATTTTTTTTTAATACTCCATCGAACTCACGTAATTTTTGTAATAAAATTTAAAAATGCTCCATAATGAGCGCCATCTGGAGAATTTTTAACGTAATGTTTTAGGTACAAAAAATATGTTTTTATATTCCTTAGTTGTTTCTTAAATTTCGGAATAATTTTTATAATTATTTTATTTTAATTTAGCAAAATAAATTACGTCAACATTGAGAATACTTTAAAATTGTAGTAAAAACGGAAAATAAGAAACTTTTTCAATTAAACTTTTTTTAAAGTTGTGGCAAAAACTAGGGTCTAACTATTTTTTAATCTATTAAATATCTGTAAAAACTTACATAAACCGTAAAAAAAAAATTTGTATAATTTTTTATAATTTTTTTATATCCTTTATCAAATTTAAGGAATTTTTAGGTTTTAAGTAAAAAATATGTGTAAATTTGAGCAATAATATATACATATTCGAAACACTATATTTAAAAGATAATAATAGTTTTAATTTACCAATATACTGAGGTATTGAAAAAACGAAACTTCGACGCATTGCATCAAAAAACGAATTTTTGAAAATTTTTTTCCTAAAATAGTTTAAAACCAGCTTTTTGGTTCATTAAGATTGGCTTTAAATTCTCTGACTTTAGCGCCCTCTAGTAGCCACAAAAATAAGTTTTCCCAAAAAATCTGTTTAAATTATATGATCTATATTGTTACCTTTCCAAAAACGTGTATGTCAACTCAATTTAAGAAATGTTTTTATTTTGATTTTTGTCTATGGAACAAAGCACTGTACGTTGTGCTCTCTTATGAAAAGAAGAAGTCTTTTTTGCAAATATTCCTTTATGCATATTTTGGTATTTATAGATCCGAATGCATCAAATGACTTTCTTGTTTTGCCGCAACTGCAAAAAGCTTGTTATACCAGGAATTTTGTAAGAAATTTTGTCTGCTTTTGTGTCCTAAAATTATCTTTAACATTGCCTCGGGCATTAACAATAAAAAGTTTTGACACATAAGCTGTGAAAATTCTGCCAGCACATACGTTTCTTCGTCAATTATACAATATGAGTACTTTTGTATGAAATTTGGTTTTAATTTCCGTGTCCTATACTT
The DNA here is from genome assembly GCA_951394005.1 of Protophormia terraenovae. Lineage (NCBI taxonomy): Eukaryota > Metazoa > Arthropoda > Insecta > Diptera > Calliphoridae > Protophormia > Protophormia terraenovae. The sequence continues at coordinate 7,027,748 of OX596075.1, forward strand.
GGCTTCTAAATTTTTTCCAGCATTCCTGTTTGGATCTCTTTGGATTTTATATGTTATCAACTATGCATTAACTTTAAATTTTCCCCACCAAATAGTTAAAGCACTGCGCTATCCGGACCAGATGTGTTTGGAGTTCCTTTCGATATGCTTTCAATTTTCTTGGCCTTCCCAATATCATGTGGTTCTTTTTTTGCTTTCCGAACCAGGTTTCCTATCAATGGTCAAACTCTCCTGATACTGTTTAATAACATTAGAAACAGTTTGACGGCAGAAATTTAATCCTGTGGTCAATTATTTGTAGGACCTCTTTGGATTTTTTTTTTTTTTTTTAATTTTTTAATAATTTGTAGCACGTACATATTTTTCATTACTCATTTTGATCAAAATCACGACAAATCAACATGATTGTTATTAAAAATAATAACTGAAGTATTTTTCAATGATAACTAGATCAAAAAAATGTTTAGTATTGCTTTCGAAAAAAGTTATGAGGCAAAACGTTTGTTAAGATTTTTTCGATCGCACTCCTTACTACCTTTAGTTATTAATCCCTTTAACTTGAAACAGTATTTAATACTTCATATAAATATTACTACAACAAAAAAAATTTAACATTTTTATTAAAAATTAAATGTAAAACTGGTTTCAACATTAAACCAAAAAATATTTTACTATTGTTTTTTTTTTTTTTTGTGGCCACAAAATTATGTTGATATTGGTTAAAAATTGCTTTAACTTTCATAAATTCCACACAATATTCAGTTTTATTTTTAATTTTATTATTTTTTTTTTTTTTTTTTCGCTTTAAATAAAATAAAATTTAAATTAAAAACACACACACATACAAACTGTAAAGTAATAAGAAAGCTATATACAAAATCACGAATAAACGAAAAATTAAAATGTCAATAATTTTTTGTCTTTTTTTTTTTAAACGCTGCTGTTGTTTTATTGTTGACTGACTATAATCCCTACAATAAAGGGGATTTGGACCACATTTTTTGTAATATTTTTTTATTTTTACCATAAAGTATTTTACCATATGTAATAATATGGTGAAGGAATGTTATGACTGTGTAAGAGAATGTATAACAAAGAAGGATGGGTGTTAGAGAGTAGTAGAGTAATTTGGTGTATTTATGTATGTATGAGTTTATATATGGGTAAAAGTGTGTGTTTGTAAACGAGTTTCCTGCCAAACAAAAAAATCCCAACAAAATTTTTTTTTTATAAAATTTATTTTGGACCAAGGAAAATTATTTATGACAGCATAATTCATAGATTAAACAATCAGATTGAACATTTTAAAAATAAAACCTTTTCTTTGAGACCTTAAAAAATAGGCTTAATAAAAAAAACTATCATAGCACTACTATAGCTAATGCAAATGACTTTTATGGAGAATATTTATGCCATAAATATTTCAACTAATAAAAAAAATTATTTTTATTAGTCAAACCCTTGATGTTTGTTAGTTTTTTAAAATTACATTTTGTTATTTTTAATTTTTTGCTGGGTTATTTTATATTTTCCTGCCAAATAGCTACTGTTCAGCATTATTGTTATCTTATTGTGGGTGTTTATATGTTTGCTATAAAAAAAAGCTATTTGTTTGTTTGTATTGTAGAGCTATTAAAAGATGAAATAAATTTTAATTAAAGATTAAATTTAAAAAAATAATTTTTAAACTGTTTGTCCAGGAATGTAATAATAACAATTAACAATAACTATTAAAGGATATCAAAAACATTTAATAGCATACATTCAGGCAACAAAATATACAAGAATTTAAACAAATTGGCTTAAATTTTAAGATTCAGATGCATAATATTAAATTTTTTTGGGAAGAAATTAAATTATTCTTTAATTTTTAATATGAAACTTTTCTTAAAAGATTTTTTATACCCTACACCACCGTAGGTGGGGAGGGTATTATGCGTTTGTGCTGATGTTTGTAACACCCAAAAATATTGGTCTAAGACCCACCTTAATTTATACCAATCGGCTTAGAATCACTTTCTGAGTCGATTTAACAATGTCCGTCCGTCTGTCCGTCTGACTGTCTGTCCGTCCATGTAAACCTTGTAATCAAACTACAGGTCGCAATTTTGAACAAAAATTAATGAAATTTGGCACACAGGTTTCTTATAGTCCAGGGACGAAGTCTATTGAAATTGGTTATGATCGGTCCATTATTTCACCTTGCCCCCATACAAATGTCCTCCCGGAAATGGGTTTAACGATCATAAATCCCTCAAATATAGCAATATTTTAATGAAATTTAGCACATATAAGTTTCATATAAGTTTTAATAAGTGTGCTGATTTTTAGAAAGATCGGTCCATAATTTACCATAGCTCCCATATAAACCCCTTTTCAGAAAATCAATTTAACGGGCATAAATCCCATTAAAATGTTAGTATCAAGTTAATATTCGACACAAATAAATTTTATATAAACATAAATGATAGTGCCAAATTTTACAAAGATCGGTAAATAATTTACCATAGCTCTCATATAAGGCCCTCTTTCGAGAATCACACAAATGTGAATAAATTCATATACATGTTAGCATCGACGTAATATTCTGTATCCGTATTTCTTATTTTACACTTAATATGAGTATCGGTCCACATTCGGCTCCAAGTCTAATAAAAGACCCCTCCCCGAATTATAATGGACACAATGGTGTAGGGTATCATATGGTCGGGCTTGACCGATTATATCTTTTTCTCTCGTTTTATGTGTGTCCTAGTGTAATGCCAGCTAGATATGATCACTGCAAATAATGGTACTTTTTCTAATATTTTGCCAATATGTTCCAACAGATGCCCGATTGGATTAAAGTGTGGGGATTTCAGAGGATTACAAATAGGTTTGGGAGTACGATAAAGCAACCATTCCCTCACAATTTTGGAAAAATGTTTGGGATCTTTGTCATTTTGGAATAAGTAGTTGAGCAATAAGCAAAATTTTTGCACACTAGGATCCATATTATGTTTAAAACTATTTTTATGATCTTCTATTTCATTGTCGATTCTATAAATATGAAATTACTGATTCCTGAAGCCTCCAGACATCCTCAGACCATTAGCGAGTCTCGATTATGTTCAACTATCGCAACTACATATGTGACATTAATGCCTTCATTCCATCTTTGCAATATTTTTCGTGTTTTTTTTTGGCGCCAAATATTTAAATATACCTTCGTCATTGAGTCAAATGGTTTCCTGGATTTTTTCTGGAGGTTTAACACTAATTTTTATACTTTTGGGCGAGATTCAAACATTTAGTTTGGCTGGCTTACGATATGTAGTATTCTTACGTGGTGTTCTTCTATGGAAGCCTTTTTTGTGTAGTGTTCCTAAAATGGTACTAGTCCTAAAATAATAAGAGGAAATTAACAATACTTTTTTAGCTTTTTTAAGGTACTAGAAAAAGGACTTTCTTTGACTTCGCAAACTATAGCTTTTTTGCTTTGTGCCTGTAAATTATTTGACCATCTTGCCCGAGGAAAATTAACTGCAGTATGATGTTTGGTATATTTATATATTATTCCCTAATAATTCCTTGAAACAATTTTTGCAATTTCACGCAAGGATTTTTTACTTTTTCACATAAATCTGATATTATTTTCGAGTTTGAATTGAAGTTTGTTTTTCTAAACAATCACTTTTTACCTCGTTTTAAAGCAAGAAACACATTTAAGATTATAATTTGGTCCTTCCCTGAAACTTAAACTAAAAAAAGTGTAAGATCTTCTCCCACTTTTACAATTTACTGACGTTTTTGTAAAAGAAAGGTGTGACTGTTTACTATTTTTGACGCGTAAGAATTGGTATATTTTCTTAAAAATTCAATTTTATCGTTATTCAGATTTATTTTCGCAAATTGTTTTTATGAGTTCAATTCCTACCTAATTACGAGAGAATTTTGGCATATAACTTTTTTTATATCATTATTTATCTACTTCTCACAAGGCTTCGTTTAAAAGGGAATGAGCTGTTTACTTTTTTTTGACGCTCACAATAGATATATTTGAAAATAAAAAAGGACTGCGCACGAAAAAAATCCATGCATACAAATCTGCTTAGAAAAACTAAACCTATGAGCGAATTTTTTTCAATTATATTTTTATTAGTGACTGTTATGTTCAAGTTCTAAACATAAAATAATAAATTATTTCTTATTGGTTTTTAAGGAAATATCTGATATTTTCCAGAATTCTTCCAATTAAAGGTTTTATTGTGTTTCGGTCATTTTTTTACAAGAATAACTTTCCTTATTTTTAAACTCCGTTACATTTTAAGCTGAACTTTCAAAGTCCTTTAAACTACTTTTTACTAGAGCTCAATATCTTTCAATTGCACGAAGTTCCGGACAATTTGATGGATTAGCCTTGAACGGTACAAAATACTAATAATTTCTTTATTAATACTCTATTATTTTGTTGCTGAAATGAGAAGAAGTAAGAACAGGCCAGAGAAAAGCGAATAAACTATGTATTCTTAGGAATGACACTAATAATAATAATAAAAATATAAAAAGGAATATTTCTGTGTTAATAGAACCATGCTTCTCTCTTGAAAAAATCTGTCTGTACGAAAGGTCGATCGTCTATTATACACTAATCATAATTATGAAACAAACAAAAAAATCGTCTGAAATACTTGCACGTTATTTTTTTACCTCCAAATTCTTGCTTGCGTCTCTATTATGATTTTTTGTACTTTATACGTCTTCAGGTTCGATTTCCTTTCAACTTGTCTGCTAAAGATTTTAAACAAATAACTTTTTGTGACACTTTTCTTACTGAGATGAGAGATTTTTTCTAAAAATACTTTCTATTTTGTCAGAATACTAAAGACTGAAAATACAATTTTTCTTCCACTACCAGGTTTCCATTTATTGACCATGATTTCTTTGTATAATATTATGATCCAAATAAATGTATTTTGTGACATAATTGCCTTTCTAGGAATTGTTTTATAGAACCGAAATAAGATTTCATGAAAAATTTGAATTATGTGTTTATGGACAATTCTCTTTTTACGTTTGCCTTTATGAAACTGACCTTCATCCTCAAATATTTTTTTAAATTCTGACTTTTTTAAACAACTTTTGATGCAATTATATTAACAACACTTAATTGTGTAATACAAAAAAAATTCAAGACCTGAAACGGTTCCATGTGGTGCCGGCAAGCACCCAAATTCAAAAATTCCAAAAAAAGTGTTTGAAACTAACAAGTTTTTTTTTTATTTCTTTTTCTTGCTGTAGTCGTAAATTTTATCATAAATGTCCAATTGTTCTAATGTTCACTATAAACACTTGTAGAAAAGGACCTGCATTTACTTAACTAGCGTGCAATTAACCAGTGTCAAATCGTGTTGTGCAAAATTCATGAAACCAAATTTTAAAAAATTTAAAAATTTTGCAGTTTTTTCACTGGGGATTTTACGCCGTTTCGGATATTTCAAAATTCGAAACAGAGTCTGATAGCTCTTGAAATTATGCATCATTTGACATATATCTCGTTAATGTGCCCTTAATAGGAATGCTGTAGGAGGTACCCAAACTTGGAGAGAAAAAACGTGAATAGCTCCAAGAGGTGCCTCTTTCGCGAGGCATACTCGCAACGTTATTTCAGTGAAGCTAGAGTATAGCGTTATCAAAGAAGGTTTCCAAATGACATTTAAAAATCATTGTGGCGTTTTAAAATATTAATCTGCTTAAAGTGTATAGCTGTTTGTTATAGCGGATATTGGTGTTACAAATCAATTTTAAACTGAAATAAGTACCTGTGTTGACAAATTTTGCTTACGCAGAAAAATATTCATCAAAGGTTTTCATGAGCTAAGAACGCGATGTTTTTAGTTAACATTAATCGTCGAGGCACATCCAAGGCGCTAATCAAAATTGGCGATGATATATGTCAATCTGTAGCTGCTTTAATGCCAATCAATATGGCGTTCAAAAAAAAGTACGATTTTTCATTTAATGCAACTTTAGAGATTTCACTAAGTGCAATTAAAAAATGTATATAAATGACATTGTCTTATGACTTATTTAAAAAAAAAAAAAAAAATTATGAATTTTGCAATAAATGGATGAATATGAACAAGACTACATCACTAAAAACTGAATTTTGCAAATTTTATAAGAAGGTTTAATAATTATTAAATCGCTAATATATCCACGCATACCTAACTTATCGCGATATTTTTAATTTTTGTTTTAGATACAGCATTGTAGAATACATAAATGCAATAATTTTTGATTTAGGACTATAAATAGAATTTTGGCAATTTTTTTATAAATTTTTATCTTAAAACGCCATAAAAATGATGCCGTTCGGTAAAAGTCATTCACGCGAACAGATCTGTGTTCCACTAGAGCCAAGAAATATTGGTACTAAATATCGTTGATGTGCCATTTAAAATTTTTCGACATTTTGAACATCAAAAGTAAACGAATTTGAAGAATTTCCCTTATGTCTTTTTATTCAATTTTCATTTTAAGAAAAACTAGTTTCATTTTATTACCATTTTTCATGTTTGTTATTACCATGTTTCATGGTTATTTGACATGTTTCATGGTAATAACAAAACTGGTTTTAGTAGTAAGCATAATGACAAATAAAAATCAGTTAACCGAATTATTTATTTTTCACCACATCAGAAGTTATAAGTCCAAGAGCATGCATGGTTTTTTTCATGCGCAGTCCTTACATTGAGGAAGGTTCTAAATATTGAAAAGAATGAATAGAGAAAGTTTGTATTATTATGGGTGTATTATTACAGGTCATAATGATTTAAAATATTTTCTTTAAAAAATAGTTCTATGTAATGTTTATAATTGCAGAAACTGCAGCGAGGAGGAAGAGAATATATTTCATTTTCTCTGCTAGAATATTGATGTTGAAATTTATTACGCCAATAAATATACAAGTGACAAGTAATAATGATAAAGGCCCAGTAGCATGACAATCAAAACCCCGAACGTACTGAAAATAAATCAAAGAAATAACTGCAATGAGAAGCTACTGTTGTGTGAAGCTAAAGGAACTTATTACACTATGCAACAAATTGAGGATAATTGCATGGGAGCGGATTCATTTCACCTGCAATTGATAGTTCCTGATAAATGTGAATTTTTAGTTGGTTCGCAAAATTGTTGTTTTATGACTTCAGATAAATCGATAAAATTATTATAAAAAAGTTCTAAATTCAATTATTTTAATATGACACTTTAACTGGAGTTGTGCATAATCGTACATTTGACTGTTTCGTTCACATCGTTCGAAATTGTAAAATGATAAAATGAACGGTACTTACATTTATTAACATTGAACAGAGAGAAGAGTAGACAAATAATAAAAAAAAAAGCATAAATGAACGATCAATGTCAGGTATATATGTTATATTTTTGGACCGGAAAAAGACATGACTTTAAAATGTTATGATTTGAGAAACAAATCACCAATGTAGGAAGCAAATTTCACTGACATTGAAGAAATCAAATTCGATTGATATTCCTTTTAATATGGAATCACCCATTTATTAAAAAATATTAAAAAAACTATTTTTTCAAAGAAAATTTTTAAATACTGAACGATTTGTAGCTTTCATTTGACATCTATATTAGTCTACATAGCATTTGCAAATGTTTAATTATTTCCTAAAGTTTTGCATTTTTAAAAATTTTTAACATTTTCCAAAAGATTTTATTTTAAATTTTTGCGATGTAGCACACTTTTTTCGGGAGCAATAATCTTTGAGATTTGTAATATTATTTTTAATGACAACCATGTTGATTTGTTGTGAATTTGATCAAAACAAATTACGAAAAAAAAGTACTTGCTATAAATTATTACAAAATTTCAAAAAAAATTATAATTTGTTCTACAAAAAAATTGGTCAAAATTTAAATGTCTACCAACAACTGTTTCTAATATTATTAAACAGTATCAGTAGAATTTGACCATTGATAGGAAACCTGGTTCGGGAAGAAAAAAAAAGGTTAACATGATATTGGAAAGCCCAGAAAATTGAAAGCATATTGAAAAGAACTCCAAAACACATCTGATAGAAAAGCACACCAGTTAGCTCAGTGCTCTGACTATTTGGTGCGAAAAGTTAAATCTAATGCGGAGTTGAAAACATATAAAGTCCAAAAAATTCCATACAGGAAAGCTGCAAAAAATTCAGAAGCTAAGAATAGGGCTCGAAAATTTCAATCAAATTTCATTAAAAAAATTCTCATGTTGTATAATGGACAAAATATTAACCAAATAGCAAATTGGTCGAACTCCTAGTGTGATCAGTAATTGTCTCCAACTGTGAAAAAAAATATGAAAGGACGTACCTAGACTGGTTTTTCGGCTGCAGATAGAAAAGCAATTATCAGAAGTACTTCAAACTCCCATGACTCTGCTACGAAAATCAAAGAAAAAACTGGCGTTAAAGCAAGGTTAGCAACAGTAAAGCGTGTAATACAGAAACCTACTAATCATAAATGATTAGAAATTAAAAAGAAGCTTCCCCTTAACCCATCACGAAAAGAAACAAGACTACTTTTTAGCCGGCATCATATGACATAGGAAAAACAATGGCACAAAGTAGTATATTCCGATGAATATAGGACCAGATGGCTACAGTTATTATTTCCACGATTTGCGAAAAGAAGAAATTTAGCTGGGCTGGAGATGTGATGGTCTGTGATTCAGTTTCCTACTATGGAACTAGCGAATTGCAATATTTTTATTCAAACATGAACGCAAATTCGTATATTACTGTTCTGGAAAAAGCATTTCTATTTTTTCAATATTTTTAGCTCTATATCATGGACATATCAACATGATAATGCATCTATTCATACTGCAAATGTGGATAAAAAACTAGATTATAAAACAAAATGTGACATTTGACTTGATTGGCCGCCATACTCCCCGGATTTAAATATAATGGAAAATGTATGGTGATGGTTAGCTCGTAAAGTATATGAATCTGGAAAACAGTATGTGACAAAATCCGACCTAATTGAAGCCATTAACAAAACGTGGAGTACGATTTCTTTGGATTACATAAAAAGCCTTTATGACTCAATTCTAAACCGCATTTTTGAGGTTATCTCTAAGAAAAGTAATACTACACATTATAAAATAACCAAGAAATAAAAATTTTTAAAGTTTTTATTGACAAAGTTCGAAAATTTAAGCTTTTATTGAATTTTAAGCTATATGTCGTAATGTGATGAGCCAACACTTTTAGTCATTAATTTAACTTTTTGGTTTTTAACACGTATTCCTGAATTATTATAAATTATAATATATCGCGTAAATAAAGTTTGGGTCAAATTTTTTTATGTAGGATCCAAAAGCAGAAAAAATTTGTAAAAAAAAAAAAAAATCCTGGTATGACAAGCTTTATGCAGTTGCGACAAAACATGAAAGTGTTTTTTTACAGCTTTTTTCCTTTCATAAGAGAGCACAATGTGTCCACATTATTTTGGACCAATTTGGTATCATTTCACTACGGTCATTCCTACAAATTGTCCAGAGCTAAGACCAGTGGAGAGATATTGGGCTCTTGTAAAAAGAGAATTGAAGAGCACAAAAGAGATGTCCCAAGATATTGATTTTAAAAGAAAGTGTGCAAACTATTCCAAAATCAATCCAATCTCTAATGGAAGGGTTACCAAAAAAAGGTCTATGAGAACATTAATGGATCATAAGTGGTTAGAAGTACAAAATTTATAGTTTTCTGTGATCTGTATAATATCAAATAAATAAGAAAATAATGAAAACTATAACCCGTTTCCAAATTATTGAATTTTTATACCAAACATAATTAAAACTCATAGGATATATTACTACTGCCTACGTAAGTCATTCCACAAGCAACTTTTTTTTACCCTACGGTACATACCCGGGTACCATTTTAAGTGCTCGCATTTCTTTATTAATAAAGAAGCGAAGCGAAATAAAGCCATGAAACTTCAGATCGTCCCGATTAAGATGTTTATACATTATAAAAACTGAAAAAATCTAATTTACTTGGTCTATATATAAAATGGTTTTAAAGTTGATACCTATGGGAGTCAATACCCATGGTACCCAGGTACTCCTATATAATTTCTGTATTTTGCCCTACATTTAACTTTACTCTGCATTATGTATTATTTTTACAGACCTTTGATTCATATAAAGTTCAAAATTTTACTAATTTTACTAGTGAATAAGCATGTCCATGACAGGCAAAATTGCTAAGTTATAAGAAATAACTCCATTAGGATTTGAAGGAAAATAACTTTCAGAAATAAGGTTTTTTTCAAATTTCTAGTTTACTTATGAACTTCAGAAAGAGAAATAAAGAAAAATATGTAACGAGTTAAAAACTTTTAGAATTATTACTGTTTTCTGCCAGTATTTATGAATAAGACAATGATAGCGCACTTTTTAGCCATTTTTACATCCTTCACCGCATTGACTTTGATTTTAATGAATTTTTTGAATATCATGTAATTATGTCCACCACTTTTACTCCAAAATGTCCTGCAAGTGCTCAAAATATTTAAATTTTTCATATTATTCGTGTTAAGGAACGTAAACTTTCGATTTTGTAGATATAAACTTGATAAGACGCCATGCCAACACTGACAGCATTCCGTAGTATAAAAAAAGTTATTTTCAGACGTGAGGATATTTTATGGATCCTGTACTCAATTGTGGATGAAAACATTGCTACATTCTTTAGGACTGTAAGAACATTATAGTCCGTCTTGACCGATTTTCTCAGAGAGTTTATATGGAACGTGTGTTTTATAAAAAATCAAGTATTGTTGTAAAGTTTAAAATTACATTTTATATTTTTTACAATCTTTTGTTTAAAAAAAGAATATTATGTTTACCAATATTAATTGTGATGATTTTCGGAAATGGGCCATATGTGGGAGTTTAATATGGACTGCTAGACAGACGGACGGACATCGCTAAAATACTCAAACATGTTCTTCTATACGTATTTACCAATTTTCTTTAAGATCTGTGGCCTATTATATGGTCGTAATAAATAACTTGTATAAAATTATATATTTTTTTATTAAAATCAACGAAAATTACACTATGGTACCACGGGTATTGACTAACATTAAATTTTTTGGGTATGTACCGTAGGGTTAATTCTAATTCTGCTTTCAAAGCTGTGCTTAATTTTAAATAAAAAAAAATCAAATGTAAAAATACAGCAAATTTAAGGCATAAAATAGTTTCAAATTTATTGCCTACTTTAAGGCTTGAAAATATCTTCCTTTTAATATAAAGAGTTAGAGTTACAAAAAATTAATTAATTACATTCAGCTCTTAAAAATAACATAAAAAATTTGTATCTCATATATAAGAAAAACATATTTACTATTAAAATCCGACTTTGAAAAAATTGTGAATTATTAAAAGTTTAAACACTAATACCCAGGAAAAATTATATGATTTTTGTTTGAAAGTGTGACCTCGAGAAACTAGTTCTGTACCATTTAATGGAAAGTTTCTAGAACCAGTTTTTTAATCAATGATTTATATTCGAAATTGTTACATTCATACCTCATGCTCACGGCTCAGAACCTGTTTTTTTTTTTTTCTAATGATTATAGAAGTCCTTTTTAAATCAATATAATTTTGTTAAACACGTTTTTTTTTTTTTTTTTTTTTGTAATTTTTAAAATTTTGTTGAAGTCATTTGGGAACTAATAATTTATTCAGAGAAGTGATGTAGAAGCCATACAGAAGTAGTATTTAAGCACTTGTTTTCAAAGACATTCGAATAATAATAATAAGATTCTACTCAATGAGTTCCAGAATTTGTTGTGAAACCACTAGTTCTAAAGATGTTATTAACAAAACTAATGATTTTAGAAGGTGTTCTAAAAATTTTCCTGAGTATATTTTTTAAATAATACTTTTAAAAAAATTATTTGGATTATTAAATTTCCCTCAAAAAAAAAAAAAAAAATTTAACGTTTAAATTTTCAAACAAAATATTTTTGAAATTGTTAATCTTATTACAAAAATAATGCTTGTTCATTAAAATTATCTAATTTTTCTTTTTCAAAAACTTAAATTTTACATAAAATGTTGCTGCCTATTTTTAGGAGTTTTATAAAAATTAGTTTCTAATATTAAAGCAAAAATTATTTAAAATTAATTTAATAAATTTACTTTTCTACAAATACTATTTACTTACAACAAACCTCTGGAAAAAAATTACTTGAAACGAAATTTTAATTTCGTTAATTTAATTTTTCAAATTTAATTTTGCCTACTTTTAGGAGTTTTATATAAATTTTACAATTACCAAAAAAATTTAAAAAATACTTTAACAACAAATTTACTTTTCTGCAAGTAAAATTTCTATACCAAAATCCTCATAAAAAATCATTGGCGCACATGTTTATTAATTTCATTTCCAAGTCCTTAAATAAAAATTTCAATTTAATTTTCTAAACTTTAGGAAAAAAAAAAGAACTCAACAACTTTCAACCATCAAATTTAATAGCACTTTTTAAAGAGTTTCTTTTTGCTTTTAAATGTTCTCTTTATAGCAAACAGCAGCGTAACAGGAACCAGTTTTATTACACGACTTATTTCAAATATAAAAATTTACATATTTATAGACTTTGACTTAATAAAAATTAATCTAAATTTAATTTATATTCTAGGCCTTAAAATTACTAATTTAATACCTTTTTTTCTTTCTCTTAAAGCGAACGTTGTTTGTTTATATGTTTTTTTTAGCTGCTTAATGGTACTAAAGCATAGAAGACATTTATGAATAAAATAAAGCAACACCAGCTGGGCTTTTCTTGAGGTTCATTTAACACAAAAACAAAACTTTTCTTTTAAATTTTATGGTTTAAAAGGACAAATTTAATTTTTATTATTATTTTCTTTTTTTCTTTCTTTGGAATAAGATTTTATTTTACTTTTTTTTTTTTATTTGAAATTATTTCTTTTTTTAAATTTTTCTTTCAAACACAAACACTTTTTTATTACAAAAACACTCGCGTAAAGAAACGATTTTTCTTAAGAATATTTAAGGATTAAAATAATTTTTTTATTAAATTTTAATATTATATTTTAAATCTAATTTTAGGTTTATGATTAAAAAGCAAGGCTAATATTTCTATTATTTTTTGAATTTAAATTTAAAGCACTTTTTTATTACTTTTTTTTAATAAATTACTTAAGAAATTTTTATTTTATATTAAACCGATTTTATTAAGAAATATAAAGCCAAATTTCTTTTATTAAACAAAACGACAATTTAAATTTTTTTTATTAATTCTTTATATAAATTTCACAATACCAATAAATATTTTCTTTCAGAAAAAGCCTTTAAACAGCTTTTTCTTTAACACAATTTTTTTTTTTTTAATTGCGAAATTTTAATAAATTTTCAGAAAATTTAACGCACGTTTTTTATTCTCCACGAATTTCTTTACTCGAAAATAACGCGTTTTTTTCTACCCAAAAAAATTTTTTAAATAACGTGTTTTGTTTTTGTTTGTATTCAAAAAAATATGTGTGAATGCAACGACTTCAGCCACACAACTGAATAAGCGCCAACATGTATTGAAATTTTTTTACACTTTCCCAACATGTTTTTAGTCGGTTTTCGGTTTTTCTTGGTATTTTTCAATACAAACACACAGACACAGACATACTCACACACACTCAACTACTAGCCAACAAAAAGGACGAAAGAACGAATGTAAAATATAAAATAATAATGAACAGGCAAATGAAATAAAGTATAAAATACAAAACAAGAGTAATAATTTCTCTCTCTCTGTCTTACTCTTTTAGAAATATTTCTAAAAGAGCTTACGTATAGTGGGTGTTGGATATAAGAAAGAGAAAGAGTTGTATATGCATTGTTGGTAATGGTATTCGTTTTATTTAAAGGAAAAGGTGAATGCATTAGTGACGTCATGAAAAAAGCTTTATGTTCTTTACAAGTGAGTGTAAGTGTGTAAATTTAAATGTGTGTTTGACAAAGAAATTGTAAGAGCATCGTTATTAAATACAACTATTTAAGAATTTAAAATGAGTTAAATGAAAATTATTATAAGGAAAATTTAAGAAACTACAGAAAATTTTGATCAATTTTTTTTTTTATAGAAAATTTTTGATAAATTTCTAGTTCAGTTCTAGATCAGTTCTACTTCAGTTCTAGTTCAGTTCTAGTTCAGTTCTAGTTCAGTTCTAGTTCAGTTCTAGTTCAGTTCTAGTTCAGTTCTAGTTCAGTTCTAGTTCAGTTCTAGTTCAGTTCTAGTTCAGTTCTAGTTCAGTTCTAGTTCAGTTCTAGTTCAGTTCTAGTTCAGTTCTAGTTCAGTTCTAGTTCAGTTCTAGTTCAGTTCTAGTTCAGTTCTAGTTCAGTTCTAGTTCAGTTCTAGTTCAGTTCTAGTTCAGTTCTAGTTCAGTTCTAGTTCAGTTCTAGTTCAGTTCTAGTTCAGTTCTAGTTCAGTTCTAGTTCAATTCTAGTTCAGTTCTAGTTCAGTTCTAGTTCAGTTCTAGTTCAGTTCTAGTTCAGTTCTAGTTCAGTTCTAGTTCAGTTCTAGTTCAGTTCTAGTTCAGTTCTAGTTCAGTTCTAGTTCAGTTCTAGTTCAGTTCTAGTTCAGTTCTAGTTCAGTTCTAGTTCAGTTCTAGTTCAGTTCTAGTTCAGTTCTAGTTCAGTTCTAGTTCAGTTCTAGTTCAGTTCTAGTTCAGTTCTAGTTCAGTTCTAGTTCAGTTCTAGTTCAGTTCTAGTTCAGTTCTAGTTCAGTTCTAGTTCAGTTCTAGTTCAGTTCTAGTTCAGTTCTAGTTCAGTTCTAGTTCAGTTCTAGTTCAGTTCTAGTTCAGTTCTAGTTCAGTTCTAGTTCAGTTCTAGTTCAGTTCTAGTTCAGTTCTAGTTCAGTTCTAGTTCAGTTCTAGTTCAGTTCTAGTTCAGTTCTAGTTCAGTTCTAGTTCAGTTCTAGTTCAGTTCTAGTTCAGTTCTAGTTCAGTTCTAGTTCAGTTCTAGTTCAGTTCTAGTTCAGTTCTAGTTCAGTTCTAGTTCAGTTCTAGTTCAGTTCTAGTTCAGTTCTAGTTCAGTTCTAGTTCAGTTCTAGTTCAGTTCTAGTTCAGTTCTAGTTCAGTTCTAGTTCAGTTCTAGTTCAGTTCTAGTTCAGTTCTAGTTCAGTTCTAGTTCAGTTCTAGTTCAGTTCTAGTTCAGTTCTAGTTCAGTTCTAGTTCAGTTCTAGTTCAGTTCTAGTTCAGTTCTAGTTCAGTTCTAGTTCAGTTCTAGTTCAGTTCTAGTTCAGTTCTGGTATAGGACAAGATTTCAAGTGTAAGAATAAAATCTAAATATAAGAAAATATAAGAAAGATGGAAATAACGCAAAATGCTCAAAGCAAAATGTTAAAATAAAACAAAAGTCGTAATATGTAAGTCAATACTCTAAGTACCAGGTAGAATCACAATGATTAATTTTTTTATGAATATAAGACAAATTTAAAAATTTTTCTTTTTTTTTTTTATTCATATAAAATTATTAATTAAAATTTTATAGAGCAAAAAAATATTAAATTCCCTTTAAATTCTAGCTGTTATTAAATCGCTTGATTTTTCTAACATATTTTTCATCATATTTTTCTAACTTAACAAGACAAAAATATTTAAAAAGAAATAAGAATTTAATAAATAAAAAAAACAAATCCCCAAAAAAAAAACTTTTCAAACTAAAAGCTTTTTCCCTCTAAAATTACAAAATGCTTTACTCTTATTTCCTTTCAATTAATTCTCTTTATTTTGAAATAGCTCTCTTTAATACTGCATTACTTTTAGCTTTATTTGGAAAACCTCCAAACAGACCACCATCTCATACCTTTAACCTACCACAACAGTTTATTACTTGACTTCTTATCATACCTCCTTAAAACTTTTATACTTTAACCCATACTTATGTATTTAAAAAAACACACTAGTATGTGTGTGTATTAAACAAGTAACCAAATAAAAACAACTACTTGCACACAACGACACTTAATACCACGACAGTTAATCGTTAGACTTTGACAGCATAAAGTTGTAGGCGCAAGTAAAAAAAAGAAACAAATCTCTGAAACAAATATGCACCGTGTTAGTGGTAGGCTGGAGATTGGACAAAACATCGAAAGAATGTTGAGTAAAAGAAAATTGTTGTTAACAAAAAAAAAAAAAAAAAACAAATGAATCAAAATAAAATTTTGTGTAAAAAGGAAAATCACAAGAATAAGGATAAAATGCCGCATACTGTTTACTTGTAAGGATTTTTATATTTTTCGGTTCTTGTGTTGTTTTTTGCTACATTTTTAAATTGTGGCAACACAAATACTTTCAGAGGAAAGTTGAAATATTTTGTTGCTGTTAGGCCTGCTGCTGATAATTTTTTTTTTTTTTTAAACTTTTCATGACTTGCGCTTGCGTTAGTTGGTGATGTGAAGTGTGGCAAAAATTCAAAAGGAAAAAAATAAACAAACAAACAAACAAATATATTATAGAGGAAGTATTATAGGAGGGCAGGAGGAAAAGTTTCTTACAGAGGAAAGCAAAAGAATTGTCCAAATACAAAATAATTTTAACGTAAATTTTCCAATGAAAACAATTTATCGAAAATTTCCTAGAAAAAAACATCGAAAGGAAAATGTATCAAAATTTTCCGATAAAACAAAATTTATAGAAAATTTTTTATAAAAAGAAAATTTGTCAAAAATTTCCTATGAAAAGAAAACTTATCGAAAATTTGCGATAAAAAGAAAATTTGTCAATAATTTTAGACAAAAGAAAATTAAGTGAAAATTTCTGATGATAAGAAAATTTATCGAAAATTTTATATAAAAAGAAAATTTATTGTAAATTTCTCTATGAAAAGTAAATTTATCGAAAATTTCCGATAATTACAAAATTTAACAAAAATTTCCGATAACAACAAAAATTATTGAAAATTTCCGATAAGAAGAAAATTAATCAAAAATTTCCGATAACAAAAAAATTTATAGACAATTTTCTATAAAAAGAAAATTTATCGTCAATTTCCTATAAAAGAAAATTTATTGAAAATTTTCGATAACAAAAAAATTTATCGAAAATTTCCTATAAAAATAAAATTTTTAGAAAATTTCCTCCATTAAAATTTATTGAAAATTTCCTATAAAAAGAACATTTTTTGAAAATTGCCTATAAAACAAATTTATCGAAAATTTCTTATAAAAAGAAAATTTATCAAAAAATTTCCTACAACAAGAAAATTTATCGAAAATTTCCGATAAGAAGAAAATTAATCGAAAATTTCCTATAAAAAGAAAATTTCCGATAAAATGAAAACATCGAAAATTTCCAAAAACAAGAAAACATCGAAAATTTCCGATAACAAAAAAATTTATCAAAAATTTCCTATAAAAAGAAAATTTTTTGAAAATTGCCTATAAAAACAAATTTATCGGAAATTTCTTATAAAAAGAAAATTTATCAAAAAATTTCCTATAACAAGAAAATTGATCGAAAATTTCCTATGAAAAAACAAAAAAAAAAAATATATCGAAAATTTCCGATAACAAGAAAATTTATCGAAAATTTCCGATAATAAGAAAATTTATCGATAATTTCCTACAAAAAGAAAATTTATCGTCCATTTCCTATAAAAAGAAAATTTATTGAAAATTTCCGATAACATGAAAACTTATCGAAAATTTCCGATAACAAAAAAAATTATCGAAAATTTCCTATAAAAATAAAATTTATAGAAAATTTCCTCAATTAAAATTTATTGAAAATTTCCTATAAAAAGAAAATTTTTTGAAAATTGCCTATAAAAACAAATTTATCGAAAATTTCCGATATCAAAAAAATTTATCGACAATTTCCTATAAAAAGAAAATTTATCGTCAATTTCCTATAAAAAGAAAATTTATTGAAAATTTTCGATAACATGAAAACTTATGAAAAATTTCCAATAACAGGAAAACATCGAAAATTTCCGATAACAAAAAAAAGTTATCGAAAATTTCCTATAAAAATCAAATTTATAGAAAATTTCCTCCATTAAAATTTATTGAAAATTTCCGATAATATGAAAACTTATCGAAAATTTCCAATAACAAGAAAACTTATCGAAAATTTCCGATAACAAAAAAAATCATCGAAAATTTCCTATAAAAAGATAATTTATCGAAAATTTCCTATAAAAAAAAAATTTATCGAAAATTTAATATAAAAAGAAATTTATCGAAAATTTCCTATAAAAAGAAATTATCGAAAATTTCCGATAACAACAAAATTTAATGAAATAAAGAATAAAGTATAAAGTATAAAATATAAAGTATAAAGTATAAATTATAAAGTATAAAATATAAAGTATAAAATATAAAATATAAAATATAAAGTATAAAGTATAAATTATAAAGTATAAAATATAAAGTATAAAGTATAAAGTATAATATATAAAATATAAAGTATAAATTATAAAGTATAAAGTATAAATTATTAAGTGTAAAGTATAAATTATAAAGTATTAAGTATAAGGTATAAATTATTAAGTATAAAATATAAATTATAAAGTATAAAGTATAATTTATTAAATATAAAGTGTAAAGTAATAAGTATAAAGTATAAATTATTAAGTGTAAAGCATAAATTATAATGTATAAAGTATTAAGTAAAAGGTATAAAATATTAAGTATAAAGTATAAATTATTAAGTTTAAAGTATAAAGTTTAATATAAAGTATAAATTATTAAGTATAAAATATAAAGTATAGTATAAAGTATAAATTATTAAGTGTAAAATATAAAGTAAATATAGAGTATAAAGTTTTAAGTATAAAGTATTAAGTTTTAAGTATAAAGTATAAGACAGTGTCTGATTATAGGACAAATACCAGATTACAAGGCGAAATTATAAGAGACAAGTCTTAAGTTTTTTTGCCCTAAAATTTTTTTTATATAATTTTCTAACATAATTTTAATTTCATCCTCGTTTCCCAACAAAACAGCAGCATCAACCTTAAATAGGCCTAAAACTATAGTCAAATGAACGTAATACGAAAAAAAAACAGCAACAATATCCACGGCATTACCACTACCAGCAACAGCAACAACTACTACAACATGTTGTATGCCTACGATGCAACCACAGTTATAACACAAACACTAAAAGGGACCCACACAACATTAGCAACACAAACAAGTGTCTATATGCAACAAAAAATAAAAAAAAAACTAACAGTGAACGAATCAAAAATACTAAAAGAATAAAGAAGAATATAAATGCAACAAAAACTTAGCAAAGAAGAAGGAGAAAGAAAAGGAAAGAATAAATGAGAAAAAAACTTAAAGGATTTTTTGAAACTGAGCCAAAAACACGAGGATTTTATTTCGAAAAAAAAATAAAAGAAAATTCAATTTAAATAATTTTGCTGATATTTTCAACATATTTCACTTAATTTAAAAAAGAATTATTATTAAACAAATTTTTCGTTTAATAATGATTTTTTTAGAGAAAAAATAATTTACCAAAAAATTATAAAAATAAATATTTATGCAGCTAGAAAAACTTTTTTAAATTTCATAAATTTATAAAAAGAAATTATTTCCTTTTCCAGAGAGTGAGAGATAGAAAAATTATACCTTTAAATAGCAACAGCAATTTGATGAAACTTTTAAAAGTATGAGTATATATGTATAGAGCTAAAGCACGTGCTTTTTTAGTTGTTGCCGGTAAATACAACAACTAAGTTAAATAATATTATAGCTATTGCAATATATACAATTATTTACTTTGTATATAAAATGTTAAAGTTATATATACTATATACATATGTATGTATATATTATATACTAGATGAATTATATAAAAAATATTTTATATTATATATAATAACAAATAAGTATTAGTATTAAAAATAAATGTAAATGTATTAGTTTTATGTTTAAGTATGAGTAAAATGCATAAAAAAAAATTGTTAAACCCCAGCACATGAGTTCATGAATGCATTATATATTAGTTTGTATAAATGTATGTATGTAAGTAAAGCACGTGGTTTTTTTCATTTACTAACATGTGTTAGCTATTTTTTTTTTATCAAGTATTTGTTTTTATTTTGTTTATACTCTTTCTCTCTCTCTAGTTCTTGCTCACTAAGAATTTGATTGGGTGGCTTTTGGGTTTAAGTAAACAATTATAACAATTGTTTATTTAACTAAGAAAAAGAGCTCAAAAGAGAGATAGAGAGAGGGAGATGATATGTATAAATGGCATAGAGAGTAAGAGGTTATATTTAAGTATTTATAATTTATAAAAAATAATAAAAAATAAAAACACTTTTAGTTACAAAAAAACTTTAAATATATACTTGAAATTTTGTATATAAGCGAAACAAGGAAAGGCATCTAATATGTATATACTTTAATAAAAGAAATAAGGAATAAGTAAACATTATAAGAAAAAATGTGAAAATGTTACAATAAATAAATAAAATGAAATGTATTTAGCAACAAAAAAGGATATGAAAGGAAAAAAAACAGTTTGTTTTAATTTTTAAATTTTTCAATAAATATTGAGTGTCTGGTAAAATGAAAAAGTCGTAGAAAAAAAACAAAGATTAAAGGAAGTCATGTTTAAAGTGGAACAAGTTGAAATAGAAATAAATTTTAAATAGATAAATTAAATTAAAAGTTTTGAGTAATAAATATTTAATAGAATTTAAAATAATTCAATGAAAAATATTTAAACAATTTTATTTAAAGATATTCAGTATTTTCAATATATAAATCCAATTCTATGAATGAAAATTTTTAAAAAAGATTTCCTATTTTAAAATTTAAAAAAATAAAAGTGTGGTTAGGTTTAATGAGAAAATAGTTGTTGAATAGTTAAAAAAAGTAAAAAAATTAATTTAAAAAAGTTCTTTGTTGTGTTATGATTTGAAACCATACGATATTATCGCAGGGTTTAAAGCTTAAAGTCATGTTTAGAGTAGTGTTTATATTTTCATAAATACTTGGTTATATCTGGGATGCTTCGCTAACGCCATAGCATTTAAATACAAACATTTGGTGTGAACAAGTATTATTTTTAGAATACAATATTTTGTAAAATGAAAAACAATCATTTAAAAATCGATGTATTAATAATCTAAATTTTGTAGTCTGTAAAACGCATAAATATATTTTCAATTTCTTTTTAACATTTTAACAAAAATATTATAGATCTTTTTTACAAAAAATCCAAAATTTTTAAATACATAATACGATATATTTTTTCCTTCACTGTATAATTTTTTTTTTTTTCTTTTGGTGTTTTCTTTTCTTGTTTCAGCGATATATTATTTAGTTTTTGGCGTTTTTTTTTCAGTTTTTTTTTTAATGAAGCGTTTTTTCGTTATTCCCATTCATAATTTTAGCGCTTTTTCGATTATTTTCCCGCTGTAAAGTTTTTGATTGATATTGGCATTTTATTTATTATTTTTTTTTTTTTCTTGGTGCTTTTTTTTACGATTCTTTAATTCCATTTTGGAAAATTTTTGGTAAGATTAAAAATCCACTAATATTTTCATTTAGTGATTTTATTATTATTATTTTTTTTGCTGCTTTTTAGCGAAGTAATGCTCGAAGAGGCCCAATTATGTCGATATTTATGTGCTCGTTGTGATGGTAGCGAATATTTTGGTAAAGGTGAAGAAACATGTCTACTTACTTTAGATTGCTGACAAGGTATGCAATTTTGAATAAATTTTGCAATATCACGATCCATATTTTTCCATAAAAAACGTTCTTTAACGAGATGACTAGGTATTTTCTTTCCAGTGTGCGATATATTATGAATTTTTGAAATAACCGATTGGCGACATGTTATTCTGACCTATGTTATAGGTCGAATATTTCTTTCTGATATGTCGCAGGTAATTTTAATATTTGATTGGGGAAGATTAATATGTTTTAGTTGAAGTGATGTATTTCTTGTAGTTCTTTACAACTAAGTTGTTCTTCAGCTATTTTTTTATAATCAATGGCTTCATTGTTATCGAAATTAATTACATCTAATCTTGATAGAGTATCAGCAGTTAAGTAAATATCACCTGGAAGATGGATAATTTTAGTAGAAAATTGTCCTATACATTCTAAATGCCTGATTTGTCTGGGAGATGCATTTTCTTTATTTTTGGGTAAAGGCAAAAATAAGGGGTTTATGATCAGTTGCAATAGTGAAAACACGACCTTCGAGAAGATATCTAAAGTGTTTGATGGCTGTATAAATTGAGAGCAACTCTCGATCATACGTACTGTATTTTTTTTTTTTTTTTTTTTTTTTTTGTACTTCACTAAACTTTTTTGAGATGAAAGCAAGTGGTTTGTGATGACCATTTATTATCTGGTGTACAATTGCTCCCATACCTATGTTATTTGCATCTGTACATAAAACGATTTGGGCATTTGGAGCTGGATGTGAAAGAGTAGTTGCGTTTATTAAATCTTTTTTGCACATTTCGAAGTGATGAATTTTTTCCTTAGTCCATGAGATAATGGAACGATCATTTTTTTTATTGCCATTGATGAGAGAAACAAGTGGTTGTTGATGTTGAATTGCATGAGGTATAAACCTGCGATAAAAATTTATCATGGCTAAAAAACGTTCAAAAGGTTCACAGGCTAATTTTGGAAGTAGAAAGTTCTTAATTGTCTCCATTTTTTCTGGCAATGGACTAATACCATCAAATGCCCTAGAAATTCTATACTCTTCTCACCAATTACACATTTTGAAGGATGTATTGTAAGTGAATATTTGCGAAGTCTTTCAAATACTTGACGAATGTGGTGTTCATGTTCTTCTAAGTTTTTTGAGGCAATACATATGTCATCTATATAACAGAATGCAAAATCCAAGCCACGGAGAACTTCATGCATGTAACGTTGGAAAGTTTGTGCGGAATTTCGTAAGCCAAAAGGCATACGAATGGTGTAGTTACTGCTGTTTTCGGTATATCACACTCTTCTACTGGTATTTGATGATAGCCACGTTGCAGATCGATTTTCGAAAACATAGTTTTGTCGTGTAAATTATAAGAAAGATCTTGGATATGCGGTAGTGGATACCGATCAGGAATTGTTTGAGCATTTAATGCGCGATAGTCTGCGCATGGTCTCCAAGTGTTATTAGATTTACGAACTACATGTAAAGTTGAAGCGTATGGACTTTTTGAAGGTCGTATAACACCAATTTTCATTAGATATTCAAACTCTTGTCTTGTAGCATTAAACTTTTCTGGTGTTAATCTTCTAGGTTTTGCAAAAACCGGTGGACTATGTGTTTCTATACAATGAGTAACATTAGGAGACTTACCGTTTTGTGGAACATAAACATTAATTTGAGTTATATCTTGAAATTCTTCTAGAAGTTTTGCAAAGATGTTGTTTGGGTTATATAGTTTTACAAATGAATGACAAGATAAATTATTCACAGCAGAAATGTGAGTTCCCATATTTGTTGTTGAGTTAATAAGTTTGGAATTATTGAGATCAACTAATAGTTTAAAATACTTAATGAAATGTGCACCAATTATAGTGTGAGCAGTATCTGCAATAACAAATGTCCATTCGAATGGTCTTTTCAGACCAAAATCGATTTTAAGACGCTTTTAACCAAAAGTATTTATAGTAGAATTGTTGGCTGCAAAAAGTTTAGTAGGTGATTTGATGCGATATTTTTGGTTAGTATCAGTAATCTTTAATACGGAGATATCTGCACCTGTATCGATAAGAAAACGTTGTTTTGTTTGTCAGTCGATTATAAAAAGACGATTAGGGTTATGAGTTGTTACATCTATAATCGAAGGAGTTTCGGTAAGAAGTTGTTTTTGTATTTTTAAATTTGGTTGCTGTGAAACTTCGGCGGAATTATTAGCAAATACCGCCAGTTTATTTAGTTTTTTGAAGCATCAAATTCGCATGGATGGTTGCATTTGCGAGCACGATTTCCAAATTTCTTGTGATAGTAACAAAATGCTGTATTGATACTTACTGGAGATTTGTTTCTGCGTGGTGATATGGAACATTTTATATGCTTTTTTAAATCAGTTAAAGTCTGTTCAATTTTTATAAGTCGATTTAAAACGTCACTTGAAACAACATCGACTCAATTTATTATTTTTTTTTTAGATGTAATTGACTCTACTGAATTCACTTGAACAGAATCAAAAATATCATTTGCTATTGAACCTAGATCATCCATTGAACATGCAGGACTGCTTTTTGCTACACATGCTATTACTGCTCGAACAGAAACTGGTAAACGTTGAAGCCATAAATTCATGATTAACTGCGTATCATTTGTAACATTCGTACCTTGAAGTTGTGTTAGAATGTGGCTTGGTTTATTGTCACCCAACTGGATTCCGCTAATAAGTTGTTCCAGTCGAGCTTGTTTGCTTCAACGTTTCATAGCGATTGGTTTGTGGAGGGTTGCGAACAATTTCAAATAATTGTTCATGTAATTTTTCATCCATATACATTACCGTAATGTTGAACTTGGTTCATTCTTCCAAAGCTGTTGATTTAAAAAAAAGCTTCCAATCGAGTGAACCATGCTTGAATATTATTAATTGAATAGCCTTGTAGTTGAGGAATTTGAATTCGTGCCGCATACCTGGAAATATCTGTAGATTCTGTTATATTAAGGTTTTGTTGACCAGCAGCAGAAGTTTGAGCAGCGTTGTTATTCGATTGATTTTCCATTTTGATTTTTCGGGGTCACCAATTTATGGAATTCAATTTTTTATTTTTATAAAAAATATTTTTATTGATTTCAAAGAGTCTAAAAACTAAAACTATTTTATAATTTTCATCAAATTACCTTTTCTTTTTTAAAAGGTAATTTGATTTCTTTAAAATTTATAAAAATAAGTAAAACTAAGTAATATTCTGGAAGGTTCCCACATAGCAATAGAAAAAATATAATTAATTTGACAGCATTGTTGTAATAAAAAGCTAATCATCTTTCAAAATTTAGTTTGCAGCAAGACATCTGGACAGACACAATAAAAATAACAGATAGTTTTATAATGAGATATAATAAATAAAATATTATTTGGTAATGTGTTATCTTATCTTTCACAAATTTTTTTGATAATAATTTAAGATATGTATGTGGTTTTAATAAATGTTAAATTTAATTAAAAACTTTTTATGCCAGAGTTGTACTTTTTTTTTATTAAAAAAATTAAATATTTTAAATGCACTGGATCGAATAATCTCGATAGAAATACATTATGATATAAAAGCCATATAATACTGAATAACATGTAGCTTATCACTTTATCATTATGAATCTCTATGGTGATATAATTAAGTCCGTCCGTATGTCCAACATTTAGACAAATTTAACTATTGATTTTGAAAATTATTCAAGTTATTTTTTAATAATATTTTATATATTTTTTAATAATATATAAGAAAGTGATATGGCGCGTACAAGCAATATTACATTATTAAATATCATCTATTAAGTATACGCTACATATGCTAATAATTGAATATCAATCATACGTCACATATGACAACTAAATCTTTGTAATTTAATAAAACTATTATAAGAGTTTTACAAAATTCTAAATGATCTTTCAATGACATTAAATTTCATTTTAAAAAACTCCTAAAATTTCGAATAAAGATCACATTATGTTAAAAACCTAATTAACTAATTTGTAAGTACATTAATGGAATAAAGAATTTAAAATTTAATGAAATACCTTTTACTTAAATTCAAAACTTATTAAAACACATTTAAAATTCCTTTAATTTTCTCTTCATAATTCCATTATATCATTTACATTTCATATTAAATAAAATTATCTCTTCAAAAAAATCTCTGTTATGCCTTTATTTTTAATCCAACAAATCTAATTAAGACAATTTACATATAAAACAAAAATTTCTTTAACATATTCTTTTATTTAAACTAATCTAATTTAATTTAACAATTTTTAGCTTAAAAAGCAAATCTCCTTACATCTTCTTTTGCTGCCCACATTTTTTCTTTTGTAAAAAATTCTACTTTTACTTTTCTTTAACAAGAATTTCAGTTAAAACAAAAGATTAACCAAGTAAATTTGTTGACTTTTTTTGCGTTGCATTGAAAGAAAGTAAAAGTTGAAACAACTCTTTTCATCAAAAATTCTACAAAAGATTTTATAAAGACACAGTTAAACCCACAGACAGAGAAAATGATGGAAGTAAAATTTAAAGAGACAAAAAAGTAAATTTTTAGTTACTTTTGAAAAAAGATTTACAAGGAAAGAAATAAATACATGTAAGTAAGTAGATACTATGTATGGATATATAAAAGTATTTACTCAAAATAAAACTAAATATGTTTGTGTATTAAAAATTATGACAGACTTAGAAGGCATATTATATGGAAGACAGTGGGGTGAAAAGGGATTATTTTTAATAAAATTATTTTAACAAATTTGTATTAATTTTTACCTTTAGAAAACTTTTAATAAAAATTAACCTTAATACAGTTTTTTGTATAAGACATTAGATATCCTCTGTCCTTAACGTGGGTTTTTTATATCCCTGTCCCTACTCCGTCATTTTCCGTTCGTCCTAAACCCAACCCTCTAAAAATCAATACCTAACTTGTCAATCTAGTTTATCTTCTCCTACCTTTTTCTCATTTCCAACATTCGGCCCTCCTGACCTTACATTCAACCCGAATGTAGAACCCCAAGATTTCATGTACTCAGCGACAGATATGCACCTAGTGAAACCTACAAATTCCAACCAACCTTCTCGACCTTGTAACGTCCGTGAATTGTTTTCTTGCAACCTTATAAAGACCTCAGAATTTACCGAACTGTGTGCGCTTAATGGCGACCAGATCATTGATATTATACCCCTCTAACACACGATTCTTGTTGTAATTTCGCTTATTCTCCTATTGTATTCTTTGGATGTTCTCACTAGCTTCTTCCCTTAAAATATCACGTTCTTGTTCCAATTCGTAAACCACTATTTCTTCTAGAGCTGCTCGAATATTAGGTTTTTTTTTATTCTCATGTTTAAGCCAGTTAATATTCTAAATGGAGTGTTTCCTGTAATTCACGACCTTGTGTTATTTATAGCTTGCTGTACACCAGTGTTGCAAGTTTAGCCTTTTTAAGGCTAGATTTAGCCTTTTTATTTTGATTTTAGCCTCAAAATTTTCGTTTTAGCTTCTAGCTTTTTTGTTAGCCTTTTTTATTTTTAACGTAGCCTTAAAAAGGCTAAAATTTTACAAATTTTATTTTTAGAAAATCATCAATTTAAGCATTTGTGTATATTAATTCTTACAAAAATATCGAAATTATTTATATTTAATGAAAATTTTCGGCTGCGGCGCTTCATTCTACAAAAATATTACAATTATTTTTTGACAAACTTTATTATCCATATAAACTAATTACTTTATATTTACAAATTCACTAAAATATATTTGACAAATACCAAAATCTAATGAGAACAAAAAAATTAATGCTTTTTTAAATAAAAAAATATGTTAGCTTTTTTCTTTCTTTATTTTTTGGGGCATTTAGCCTTTTCTGACCTTTTTTTAAGTCCAATTTAGCTTCTTTTTTTCTCAAGTCCTGGCAACACTGCTGTACACAATCAACATTCCTGTACCAATTTTGAGGATGCCCAATACATAATTTAGTTAACATTTGCACCATAATTCTGTGGATCCTCTCTACCTGACTAATTCCTCTAGATTGTATACCTTCTTCTTCGCAATATTCCTTAAACAAATTTGATGTGAATGCTGTGCCCCGATCTGTAATTATCCTGAATGGATCACCGACTGCTTCCAAAGACGATCAACATCCTCCTGAGCTCCCATACTTTTTGTTGGTTACAACCAAACAAATTTAGAAAAAACATTTACCACCACTAAAATATGATTACACTGCTTATGAGTTGTTTCCATTGGCCCAACATGATCCACCGAAAGTATACGTCATCAACGGTTTATCTGCTTTATTTATAAGGTTGAGAAATCCTTCTTGACGTCCAGCTTTAATATTAGCCATAATACATTCTATAGACCTATCTACGTTCCAAATTTCGTCTCTCTAGCTTCAGCCGTCTGGGCTGTAGGATGATGAATCAGTCAGTCAGTCACGTTACTCTTTTATTTATATAGATACACATTTTTAATTCATTCAATCATCTACTTGATTGATTTAATTAATTTATAAATTGAAAATATTTTCTTCTTTCTTATTTTTTTAAGTTTTGGTTTGGATTGTATGAATTATTTTCATATATATTTCATATTTATGAACCTCTGAAAATAAAAAAAGAAAGAGACCAAGAAACCGTTGAACAGATTTTCTATCTTTCAGTAAAGGAAAATTTTCCACAGCTGCGATCTTCTGCTCTGATGGTAGTATTGTTGAATTCTCTATTATTTAAACAAGGAATGTTATCTTCTCCATTAGAAACTGACATTTGCTCAATTTTATATCAAGACCATTTGATGCCACAACTTGTAAAACTTTTCATAACTTCAAAAGACTTTCCTCTCTGTCCTTTGACGATATTACCATATCGTCCATATAAACAACAAGTGTTCCTATCCCTTATCAAGTCATAGAAAATAGCAGAAATGTAACAGCTGGGGAATTGCATATACCGAAAGGAACATACAAAAATTCGTATTGGCCATTATGAGTAACAAAAGCTATATACTTTCTGAAATCCTCTTCTACAGGCTCAAGGAAAAATCCATTTCGCTAAACCAGTGTTGTAAAAACCTTGCACTCTTGTTAACTTGGGGTTTTCATCAAAATTACTTTATTACTAATTTTAATAAGAATTTTAATTTTTGTCATTAGATAATTTTTGATATAAAAAATTTTTAAAAACATTTTTTTATTTACTTTATAAAAAATTTTCTAATTTTTTTTTTCTTTAGTTTATCATAAATATTTATATTCGTTTTATTTTTTCTTTAAATATTATAATTTATTACCACTGTCTTTTTTGTTAAATAATATTTTATGTTACTCACGCATTAATATTGTACCCACATTTAGTTCATTTACAGCTTCATTTCCAACAACAACTTTAACATCATCATACATGTTTAGTTTTAAGGCTCTTTTAACATAATATTTTCTCACACTCTTTTTGTTTACAAATCCAATTTCTCCTCCTCCACTCATTTTATTACTAACACACGTATTCATGTAACATTTGCTTACATTATTTTGTTTTAATACAAAATGATACATGAATTATATTCATATACATTTACTCATACTCCCTTTTTTTTCCCTACTATTATCTCTTATTTTTGTAACCATTATTTTTGTTAACTACTCACTCTCTTCCTTCTGTTGTTGTTATTCTACTTATTGTTTTGTTTATGCTTAACACGTTCAACTTGTTATCACATGCAAGCTTATCATAAATGTCTTCCTTTTAGTTTTCTCTGTCTCTCTCCTTATTTTTTTATTTGTAGAGCTCTTTCCTTTTTACTCTTTTTTTTTTATTTTTTTTTTTTTTTTTTTTTTTGTTTGTATTTTTGATGATTTTGTAACAAAATCTAGCAAATATAACATGTTTTTTCGTGTCTATGTGTTTTCGTTTCTTTTTTTTTTTTTTTTTTTTTTGTAAATTTTGTTGTTATTATAGTTGTTAGATGTTTGGTAATATGTTACCTTGTATCACGTGACATGTGTTTTTATAATGTTTATATTTATATTTTGTATGTTATTGCTGTTGTTTTTTTACTTCTAGTATTTCATTTGTGATGATAAAGTTATAAACTCTTGTTTGAAATTTTTCTTTTGATAGATTTAACATTTATAAAGAGAGTTGCCAGAAGGAAAAAAAATGTTCTTACTATATATAGAGAAAAGTGTAATATTCTCTTTATATAATAAGGAAAATTTTCTTTAGGCCTATAATAAATTCTTTACAAATATTTATCACATTTAGATAAACAATATTTTATTTCTTATTCTTATAATTTTTCAGAGAATATCGGCAACACTTTTTATATATTTTTAAAGACATTTCGTGACCTCATAAATTTAAGTCAAATAAAAATAACAACAGTATACTTTTGGAGAAAAAATAAAACAGCAACACTTACTTATAAAGTAAAACAGCAAATGCTCTGACGTTTATGTTAATAGGCAGGCATATTTGTGTTTAGCCTTTTTTCCATTTGTTTTAATATTTTAGCCATATTATCCACTCCATGATATTTCCATTTAAACAACAATAAAACAATTCTTAACATTTTTATTTGTTTTATACTTTTTTCTAGACTCATATTAGCAGTTTTTTTGACACGTCTTTAAAGTATTATTAATACATTTTAAAATTTAATTCAAAATAAACCGTAATATTATAAGCAAAATAACATGTTGAAATTTCTTAATATTGCTAAAAAAAAAAAAAAAATATCTCTAGAATATTATTATTTTAAGGAACCCCTAAAAAGTATTTTTCAATTTATACAAATGATAATTTGTAGACCTTTTTAGGCTAAAAAGGGGTGTTGTTTTTCAAAGGTGTTGAAATATTCTGGTAGAATTATTATTTAACGCTAAGATGTCTATATAAAATGTTTCTACTATTTAATCAAACATTTGCGTGTTTGAATTTATTTGGTTGTAAAATTTTTTGTTTTTTTCTTTTGACGTTTCTTGTCTTACCCTAAAGAAGTTTGGAGAGAGACATTATTAAATAATTTTCTTATGGTTTATATTATAATTTGTAAACTATGTTTAAGTTATTAAATATAAGAGGTTAAAAGGATAAAATCAAAAAGGGACCAAAAGCCAAATTTTCCAAAAAAAAAAATAAAATTTTAAATTTTGTGCTTTATAGACAGCTAAACCACTGGACTGATATTTTTTTAATATTCACAGTATTATTTTGCAATCACCGAAAGTAAAATACTTTTAGTTTTCATACAAATTTTCATATAAAAATCAATTTTTGGTACAAATCACAAGCGATCACAGATTATCGTTATTTTCTCAAAAAACTCAATATTAAGCGAGTTATAACGGATTTGAGATTTCATTTCAATTTTCATATAAAAATCTATTTTTGGTACAAAACATAAGTGATCACAGATTATCGTTATTTTCTCAAAAAACTCAATATTAAGCGAGTTATAACGGATTTTAGTTTTCATTTCAATTTTCATATAAAAATCTATTTTTGGTACAAAACATAAGTGATCACAGATTATCGTTATTTTCTCAAAAAACTCAATATTAAGCGAGTTATAAAGGATTTTAGTTTTCATATCAATTTTCACATAAAAATCGATTTTTGGTACAAAACATAAGTGATCACAGATTATCGTTATTTTCTCAAAAAACTCAATATTAAGCGAGTTATAAAGGATTTTAGTTTTCATATCAATTTTCATATAAAAATCGATTTTTGGTACAAAACATAAGTGATCACAGGTTATCGTTATTTTCTCAAAAAACTCAATATTAAGCGAGTTATAAAGGATTTTAGTTTTCATATCAATTTTCATATAAAAATAGATTTTTGGTACAAATCACAAGCGATCACAGATTATCGTTATTTTCTCAAAAAACTAAATATTAAAAGAGTTATAAAGGATTTTAGTTTTCATATCAATTTTCATATAAAAATCGAATTTTGGTACAAAACATAAGTGATCACAGATT
Organism: Protophormia terraenovae; assembly: GCA_951394005.1. Lineage (NCBI taxonomy): Eukaryota > Metazoa > Arthropoda > Insecta > Diptera > Calliphoridae > Protophormia > Protophormia terraenovae. Next base: position 7,059,499 of record OX596075.1, read on the forward strand.
ATCGTTATTTTCTCAAAAAACTCAATATTAAGCGAGTTATAAAGGATTTTAGTTTTCATATAAATTTTCATATAAAAATCGATTTTAGGTACAAAACATAAATGATCACAGATTATCGTTATTTTCTCAAAAAACTCAATATTAAGCGAGTTATAAATAATCTTAGTTTTCATATCAATTTTCATATAAAAATCGATTTTAGGTACAAAACATAAATGATCACAGATTATCGTTATTTTCTCAAAAAACCCAATATTAAGCGAGTTATTAAGGATTTTAGTTTTATTATCAATTTTCATATAAAAATCGATTTTTGGTACAAAACATAAGTGATCACAGATTATCGTTATTTTCTCAAAAAACTCAATATTAAGCGAGTTATAAAGGATTTTAGTTTTCATATCAATTTTCGTATAAAAATCGGTTTTTGGTACAAAACATAAATGATCACAGATTATCGTTATTTTCTCAAAAAACCCAATATTAAGCGAGTTATTAAGGATTTTAGTTTTATTATCAATTTTCATATAAAAATCGATTTTTGGTACAAAACATAAGTGATCACAGATTATCGTTATTTTCTCAAAAAACTCAATATTAAGCGAGTTATAAATAATTTTAGTTTTCATATCAATTTTCATATAAAAATCGATTTTAGGTACAAAACATAAATGATCACAGATTATCGTTATTTTCTCAAAAAACCCAATATTAAGCGAGTTATTAAGGATTTTAGTTTTATTATCAATTTTCATATAAAAATCGATTTTTGGTACAAAACATAAGTGATCACAGATTATCGTTATTTTCTCAAAAAACTCAATATTAAGCGAGTTATAAAGGATTTTAGTTTTCATATCAATTTTCGTATAAAAATCGATTTTTGGTACAAAACTCAAGTGATCACAGATTATCGTTATTTTCTCAAAAAACTCAATATTAAGCGAGTTATAAAGGATTTTAGTTTTCATATCAATTTTCGTATAAAAATCGATTTTTGGTACAAAACATAAATGATCACAGATTATCGTTATTTTCTCAAAAAACTCAATATTAAGCGAGTTATAAAGGATTTTAGTTTTCATATCAATTTTCGTATAAAAATCGATTTTTGGTACAAAACTCAAGTGATCACAGATTATCGTTATTTTCTCAAAAAACTCAATATTAAGCGAGTTATAAATAATTTTAGTTTTCATATCAATTTTCATATAAAAATCGATTTTAGGTACAAAACATAAATGATCACAGATTATCGTTATTTTCTCAAAAAACCCAATATTAAGCGAGTTATTAAGGATTTTAGTTTTATTATCAATTTTCATATAAAAATCGATTTTTGGTACAAAACATAAGTGATCACAGATTATCGTTATTTTCTCAAAAAACTCAATATTAAGCGAGTTATAAAGGATTTTAGTTTTCATATCAATTTTCGTATAAAAATCGATTTTTGGTACAAAACTCAAGTGATCACAGATTATCGTTATTTTCTCAAAAAACTCAATATTAAGCGAGTTATAAATAATTTTAGTTTTCATATCAATTTTCATATAAAAATCGATTTTAGGTACAAAACATAAATGATCACAGATTATCGTTATTTTCTCAAAAAACCCAATATTAAGCGAGTTAATAAGGATTTTAGTTTTATTATCAATTTTCATATAAAAATCGATTTTTGGTACAAAACATAAGTGATCACAGATTATCGTTATTTTCTCAAAAAACTCAATATTAAGCGAGTTATAAATAATTTTAGTTTTCATATCAATTTTCATATAAAAATCGATTTTAGGTACAAAACATAAATGATCACAGATTATCGTTATTTTCTCAAAAAACCCAATATTAAGCGAGTTATTAAGGATTTTAGTTTTATTATCAATTTTCATATAAAAATCGATTTTTGGTACAAAACATAAGTGATCACAGATTATCGTTATTTTCTCAAAAAACCCAATATTAAGCGAGTTATTAAGGATTTTAGTTTTATTATCAATTTTCATATAAAAATCGATTTTAGGTACAAAACATAAATGATCACAGATTATCGTTATTTTCTCAAAAAACCCAATATTAAGCGAGTTATTAAGGATTTTAGTTTTATTATCAATTTTCATATAAAAATCGATTTTTGGTACAAAACATAAGTGATCACAGATTATCGTTATTTTCTCAAAAAACCCAATATTAAGCGAGTTATTAAGGATTTTAGTTTTATTATCAATTTTCATATAAAAATCGATTTTAGGTACAAAACATAAATGATCACAGATTATCGTTATTTTCTCAAAAAACTCAATATTAAGCGAGTTATAAATAATTTTAGTTTTCATATCAATTTTCATATAAAAATCGATTTTAGGTACAAAACATAAATGATCACAGATTATCGTTATTTTCTCAAAAAACCCAATATTAAGCGAGTTATTAAGGATTTTAGTTTTATTATCAATTTTCATATAAAAATCGATTTTTGGTACAAAACATAAGTGATCACAGATTATCGTTATTTTCTCAAAAAACCCAATATTAAGCGAGTTATTAAGGATTTTAGTTTTATTATCAATTTTCATATAAAAATCGATTTTAGGTACAAAACA